>OU015495.1:146222048-146459548 GCA_907164885.2 Dolomedes plantarius
AGCTTAAATATAAAAAAAAAAAGGAAATTAAAATTACCATCTGCAGACATTTTAGAAACTAAAGAGATGAGGTTAAGGGCCAGTACATGGACCAAATTAATTATTTACTATTATATTACTAAATTCAGTGTTTACTACTATGGTAATTATTTAATATAATTTATCTACACAACATTTACTGTAGGTTTTTTCAAGCTACCATGCACTTTACTACCTAGAGTAATACCTTGCGCACGACAGTCTTTTACACAAGAACTTACTCATAACTTAAAAAGTCAATAACATATCCTGTGAGGATGTCGATAACACATCCTACACCTATGAGTGATGTATGACCTGATGTTAACCATGTTCTATTAAAATTATGTTATATCTAAAATTTCAGCAGAACTAGAAGCACCACTTTGATATGCCTGTTTAATCTCACTGTAGATTTCACTAAATATACTTTCAGATGCCAAAGCATATGCACCATCTAAATGTCTTGCACACTTACCATATGCTGTTGATGAAAAGGGTTGAATATTTATCACCATACAAAAATTTTTCAACGCCTGTATAACCTTTCCCAGCATGTGAAAAGGCTCAGGTAATTCTCAAATTCACATCATGACTGGCAATTCCAATCTTCAAAGAGGAATTCATCACTGTTTTGTTTTCTTCACAGTAACTACATGTCAATTTCAAACTGTATGAAAATCCTAACTGGTTTCCAAGTTCAAGTTTTAATATTTGATTTTCACAGTCACAACACTAAGCACATTTTAAGTAGCACACACATGTTATCGCATTTTTGAAAGCACAGAGTAAAGTGTGAAAACAAACAAAAATACAAATCTACTAAAAACTAATGTAGTAAATCTACTAAAAGAAAATATATTTCTTAGACAATCAATATGAATAATTCTGTTACGACTTAATTGTTCAGCATTTTGAGTTATCACATAAATCATTAGAAATAACAATGATACACTCGTAAAAATCGTGAAAATAATATAAAAAATGAAGAAATAACCAGCAAAGCGATGACCGAAACGTAAACAAAACTAAATAACTTTGTAAAAGTGAATTTCACACTCTTATTTGTGCGTTTCGATTGATATTTAGGCTTTAAAAAATGTATTATGTTTATACATAAAATAATACACTCGTAAAAATCGTGAAAATAATATAAAAAATGAAAAAATAACCAGCAAAGAAAGCGATGACCGAAACGTAAACAGAAGTAAATAACTTTGTATAAGTGAATTTCACACTCTTATTTGTGCGTTTCGATTGATATTTAAGAATTAAAAAAGTATTAAGTTTATACATAAAATAATACACTCGTAAAAATCGTGAAAATAATATAAAAACTGAAGAAATAACCAGCTAACAAGCGATTACCGAAACGTAAACAAAAGCTAACTTTGTAAAAGTTTGCCACATAAACACGTTGGCGAGAAAAATTTCCCACTTTTGCCAAACACAGTAAAAACGTAAACATTGGCGTAAAAAAATCCAAGATGGCCGACCTGGCCCCATTTCCTAGACTCGTCCCTTTATTGGTGCCTATCCACAGCAAATTAACCCAATTGAGGTTTAAATTATATGATGCTAATTTCATTGAAAATATTTTAATGTATTCGTTTTTAACTCAACTGTATGTTTTTGAAAAATGGTTTGGGAGAATTCACTGCACAATTTGCTAATTTTCTAAGCTAGTATATTTTCGAATATTTTTACTAGAAAGCAAACCCTAAAAAAAGTATTTTAGTGGTCATTAATGCTAGAATACCTTTTACTGTAATATTGATATAATTACAAACTTTGTAATTTGACTTTCGATTTTTGTATCATAATTAGACAACTCAGATATATAGTTGGAAGCATTCGGATCCTTTATGGTACTATATGAGGCGGTGATAGGCAAAGTGGTGTAAGTCACATTTTCACCTTTTTTTATTTGAGTTGCAAGAATGTAATCTCCATGTTCAATTTATAGTGGAATTGCAAATAATTATTATTTGCAATTCCACTATAAATAATTATTATTTGCAATTATTATTATATATAATTGCAAATAATTATTATTTGCAATATTATAATAACTATTATGGATTATAATTTGTTCCATTTATAGTGGATTTTTTGTAGTTTTTGCAGTCAAACGCTTTGAACTCACACAACTTTGCCCAGTGGCGCACCCAGGGGGGCGGGGGAGGGGCAAGGGGCTCTACCTTCCCCCAAAGAAATAGAAATTGCATTATGAATATTGATTTTGCATTGTAAATATTTTTATCCGTTCATCTCGGCCCCCCCCCCCCCCAAGAAAAAATCCTGGGTGCGCCACTGACTTTGCCTTTCACCGCCTCATACATAAAATAATGATAAGACTGATGGGGCACGCAACCTGGGCTCATTTCTAATTAAAATC
The DNA here is from genome assembly GCA_907164885.2 of Dolomedes plantarius. Taxonomy (NCBI): domain Eukaryota; kingdom Metazoa; phylum Arthropoda; class Arachnida; order Araneae; family Dolomedidae; genus Dolomedes; species Dolomedes plantarius. Next base: position 146,224,465 of record OU015495.1, read on the forward strand.
TGGGGATAGGTTTTGTTTTAGGAGGAACAGAAGGATCCTGAACACTATATAAATTAGGATGAAAAGAAAGAGGTTCAAATACTAACATCTGTGAAATTTGAAATCTTTTTAAAGAAGAAAAGTAATGACTGAACAGGCGAGAAAATAAATTGATTATGGGGCAATCTGAAACGCAAATTCTTAGAAACAATACTTCAGCACCGATAAAGCCTCAAAATTTAAGATTATATATTATTAATTCTTAATTAGAGTAGACACCCAAATATTAATGTAAATCAAATATAATATACTTAGCTGAATACCAGTGCTTCGCTACGGAATACATTCAAATTAAATACAACGGTCAATGTATGCAATTAATGCCAATAAATGAACAAAATATGTATTTATAAAAAAAGCGTAACGGATATTTTTATAGACAAAATAATGTAGAAGAAAATATTCAAATTAAATCTAATAAAACATACTAAAGGATATAGTACAGTTTGAGGAACGTTTCTTTTACTGTGTATTTTAATATTTTTTTGGATAATGTCTAATCGTCTGCCGCATTAGAAAGAAAAAAAAAATTTTTTTTTGTCAATTAATTTTGTTGTTATGCACGTGGCGCAAAATTAGTTTTAAGTATCACAAAAAGAAAAGAAACCGCGTGATCAGCATTTAGTAAATTAAATTCTAAAAATTAATCTTTAAAAATTCACCAAAAATCAGAAAATGGAGGTAAAGATTCGAAAAAGATTTCATTTTAAAGGAATTTTTATGATCTTTCTCGTGATATAAATTTTATAACCCTGAGATTATTATTTTAAATACAAACTTAAAAGAATGTTACAAAAACAGCTTAAAAATTTAATTTAAAAAAATCTAAGAAGAATTTTTTTTCAAAAATCTTTCTTAGTGCAGTCCTAGACTGTAAGAAGAATCGCAATGCAAAATTTCAACCCTTTTAGGTCCAGCGGTTTAGTCTGCGCGTTTTATGTCAGTCAGTCAGTTACGGAACTGCTATATATATATATATATATATATAGAGAGAGAGAGAGAGAGAGAGAGAGATAGATAGATAGCTTTGATATATTATATCCATACCGACAGAAGGAACGCTCTTGGGAGTCCGGTGATCACGGGAACAGGGAATTCGTTGAGAAGAGGGATCCGTGGTCATCGGCATGATTGTCCTATTTCTGTGTCTAAAGCAAACGGAATAGGAACCGCGGGTGAAATCAGAAATCTTTAAATTCGCGTGCGTTAGGGGTGCCGGTAGCAACAATGGCAACCCTTACGGACATGCGCAGTAATCATTTATTTAATATTCGTGAGAATTGTTTGCTTCCTGGTCGATTTTTTTGCAGGCTCGAACGCAATCAGAGAAATTCGACGAAGTAAACGAGCAACAGTACCACGCAACTTTCACATTTTGAATAGTAGTTATTGATATGTAACAAATTTAGAAATATATTTTATAGTCATTCGACTTTTTTTTCTCCCCCACCGAGTGTTGAATGCTGTAACTTAAGTTTTAAGGGGTAGCTGTCGAATGGGGGTCGATCTCTCTATGACGGCCAGTAATGGCTCAGAGAAAAAGTGGCCGTTTTGAGGGGTGGCCGGACAGAGAAGTTTCACTGTTCATATATACACTGAAGTGCCACTGAGTTAGGGATAGCAAAGCCTATGCAAATTGTGTAGCGCTGCGCATCATGTATGCGCAAGTGAGGGCACTGTGGTATCTGCATATATAGCGCGTACTGTGGTTGTTCTGAATTAGTTGTTGGAATTGCCAGTATGGGTAAACTGCCTGATTTAGACGTCTTCGATCGCGGACAAATCGTAGGTGGCGACGCATGGGCCATTCAATTTCCGAAATCGTCAGACAGCTAGGATTTTCAAGGTCGACAGTGTCAAGAGTATACCAAGAATACATGGATGGTGGAAAAAAAACTAGCGATTGGGCAAACTGCAAAGGACAATTAGCCTTGACAGTGCGTGGTGAGAGACGGCTCAGGCGTATTGTACGTAGCCAGCGAAGCCAAACATTAGCTCAAATTACCACCCAGGTTAATGACGGTGCCAGTCGTACAGTCAGTAAACGGACTGTGCAACGCTCGCTTCACCGTATGGGTTTCGGGAGCCGTCGACCTACGAGAGTACCATTGCTCTATACTCGCCATCGGGCTGCATGTCTTGCCTGGGCAAGAGAGCACAGAGACTGGAGTGTAGAGGACTGGAAACGAGTAGCATGGAGTGATGAGTCTCGATTCCGACCACTTAACGCCGACGGGAGGCTGAGAATATAGCGTCAGGCTCATGAAGCCATGGATCCTGCATGCCTGGCTGGAACTGTACAAGGGCATGGTGGATCAATCATGGTCGGGGGTGTTTTTTAGTGGCACAGTTTGGGATCTTTGGTGCGTGTACCAACCTCCCTCAACGCAATTCGGTACGTAGAGTTGCTGGGTGATCATCTCCATCCGTTTATGCTGTTCTGTTATCCGCACGGTAATGGAGTTTTCCAGCAAGACAACTGTATCTCTCACAAGTCCCGGTTGGCTACTGGCTGGTTGGATGAGCATTCCTCTGACTTCTCTGTCACGAATTGGCTACCTAGAAGCACAGACTTAAATCCTATTGAGCATCTTTGGGATGTTTTGGAACAAGGCGTGAAAGGCCATCACACAGCACCAAAGAACCTTACTGAATTATGGACAGCTTTAGCAAATATTTGGCAAGCCATTCCCGCGGAACGTTTCCAGAAACTTGTTGAATCTATGCCTCGTCGTGTGGCAGCCGTTATCAAGGCCAGAGGAGGCCCAACTCGTTACTAGGTAGGTATCCCTAATTCAGTGGCACTTCAGTGTATATATATATGTGTGTGTGTGTTAGTTAGTTAATTCACTAAATTGATGATAAATTGTCATATCTTTTCATGAACAAAACTTACGTGGTCCTGTAAACGTGATCTTTAAGTTACACATCTTAGTACAAGAAAGGTCTTTCAATAAATGGAAAAAAAAGCCCTCGGAAACAGCAATATTATGTATTGCGTGCAAAACTAGCTAATCTAGTTGAAGATATGCACACATTCATTTATATATATATATATATATATATATATATATATATATATATATATATATATATATATACACACTGCTGGCCACCCAAATTGCAACACCAAGAAAGACAAGAGATATCACAACAAAATTTATTTTGTAGATAACATGTTGACCAAGTATCAAATGATTAAATTTATAGACTTCTGTGAAGTGTGGTTCCTGCCAAAATCAGTAGCCAGAGTAGCCGCCATTGTTGGAGATCACCGCTGCCACACGCCTCGGCATTGATTCAAAGAGACTTTGGATGAGTTCTTGGGGTACAGCAGACCAAGCAGCTTCCACACGTTGCCAAAGTTGATCTGCTGTGGCAGCTGGGGATGGAATCTGGGTCAATCGTAGAGCAACCATGGACCACATGTATTCTATCGGCGAAAGATCCGGAGAGCGAGGCGGCCAGGGAAGCAATTCAATCTGGCGATTGACGAAGAACCGTTGGACAATGCGTGCCACGTGTGGTCGCGCATTATCCTGTTGAAATATGGCTGTGGGCAAGCCCTGAAGGTAAGGAAGGACAACTGGCTCCAACACCTCGGAGATGTAGCGCTGGCTGTTTAAAGTACCGGCAATGCGTACTAGAGGTGTGCGAGAGTGATATCCAATACCGCCCCATACCATAATACCCGGTGCAGGACCAGTGTGGCGGTGCATAACGCAGCTCTTCAGCATCCTCTCTTCACGGTGTCTACAGACTCGAATGCGACCATCGTGGTGTTGCAGACAGAAGCGTGACTCGTCAGTAAAGACAATTTCATTCCATTTTGCCGTCCACATCCTTCTGTCATCGCACCATTGGCGGCGGAGACGTCTGTGGTTCTGCGTCAAGGGTAGACAAAGCAATGGACGTCTTGCGGACAGTCCACTCTGCTGTAAACGGCGTCGAATGGTACGCGCAGACACTGGAGGATGCGTTACAGACTGCATCTGCTGTGCTATGGTTCGTGATGTGACTGAGCGATCCGTCACTGCCATGCGCACAATTTGCCTGTCATCACGTGAAGTGGTGCGCTGAGGTGGATGCGATCGAACACGCCGGTCCGTCGTACCCTCCTGCATCCAACTATCACATATCCGCATTACAGTTGTTTGGTTTCGTCCAACACGACTACCGATTTCCCTGAAAGATAATCTACAATCTCGGTAGGCCACTATCCTTCCTCTGTCGAACTCGGATACTTGATCAAAAGATGATCGCTGTTTTCGGCGAGGCATAATTGATCGTTTTTTGAAAAAACCACAAGAAAAACACAATTGCCGAACTTGAAATCGTCGAAATCTCCAAGCCTTAAATAGCGCTTTGAAGTGGCGCCACAGGCGCGCGTGATGTGCGTCTGCGCTGAAATTCTAATCATTTGCATATCTCACCTCCGCTAATGCATGTTGTAAATTTCATGTTATTTGCATCTTTCTTTCAGGGTGTTGCATTTACAGTGGCCAGCAGTGTATATATTGGGTTCAAATCCCGATTAAGGCTTGGTCGTTTCCGTGTCGTCCCCTCATAGTGAGCAATGCTGGCTCACCTATAAGAAACTCCCATAATAAAGTAGCCAGTAACATAGCGGTGAATAACAAAAGTGAATGTCTGACGACAAGTGCATCCGCAATTAGACTTATATATATATATATATATACACCGGGTGGCCATAATTAATCTGACAGTGCTCACAGTGTTCTGTAGCGCGATCTATTTGCGAGAATGACGCCACATTTTGTAGGAAGATTAAACAAGACGGGGGACGAAGGATTCCGCGAAAAAATAAATTAGTTCCAAAAGTCAAGGCTAGGGGAATATTTGGCGCTGTGTAATAGAAAATAGAGTGTTAACAAATGCAAATCAATACGGAAATTACCTTTTATTTTGCATTCAAAGGAGGTTCAATGTGGCTGCCGTTGTTGTGGACCACATATTGCATTTTGTGCACAGTATGCACAACAGCAGAAAGTAACATGTCTGCAGGAATCTCCCGTACAGTCCGTGATATGTTATCCTTCAACGTAGCCAGGTCCTGGACCACTCCTTGATAGACCTTGGACTTAAGGTAACCCCATAGCCAGAAGTCGCATGGGGTAAGATCAGGCGACCGAGGTGGAAAAGCAGTTGGAAAGTAGCGACTAATGACTTTTTCTGTTGTGAATTTCTGTCGTAGCAGCTGTTGCACCCGTACAGCAACGTGTGGAGGGGCTCCATCTTGCATGAAAATGATTTCCCCCAGGCATTGTCTTTGCTGAAGTGCCGGAATGACAAAGCTGTTCAACATGTGGCGATATTTCTCTCCGGTAACAGAACAGGTTTCCGGTCCTGTCGGGGTAATGTTCTCATAGAAGAATGGACCTACGATAAATTCCGCTGTGAACCCACACCAAACAGTTACCTTTGGTGAATGTAAGGGAATTTCTGTGACTGCATGTGGGGATTTGTCATCCCAAATTCGGCAGTTCTGGGTATTCACAGTTCCATGCAGGTAAAAGTGGGCCTCGTCTCCCCATAAGATTTTCCACGGCCAAGCATCATCCACCTCCATTCTGGCAAGAAAGGCGAGAGCAAAAGTCAATCGCTTATCATGGTCGGGTACAGTAACTCCTGTACACGGCTGATCTTGTACGGATAGAAGTTGATAATCTTTCGTAAGATTTTCCATACCGTACTGTAAGGCATATCCATATTCCGAGCTAATCCACGAGCGTTAGAGGTGGCAGCAATATTGTCTGGTCCTCTGTCGACAATCGCCGTGGCAACTGCTTCGATTGTATCCTGTGGTACAGGTTTTCGTCCTCTGCCTGACTGAACCTTCAGAGAACCTGTTTTCTCAAACGTCGAAACCATTGCTTTAGCCCATTAACTGACACAGGACCGTTACCTTTACGCATTTTTTTGTGCGTTCTAAAAGCACGAAGAGCGGCTGACGCGTTGCACTGGTTGAGGTAAAAGAATTTGACCAGTAACGCACGCTCGACTAAAGAAGGAGACATTGCACATAAACTTTCAATCCGATTGATTCGAAACGTAACACATTGCCTTTTAAAACCCAAGCAGCTGGCACTGTGCCAATGGATGTAACGTGAAATTTGAATAAAGAACTTCTTCTTCTGCTCAGCGTACGTGATATTGCAGATCACGAGACTTTATCGGTGTTTATGTAGATTTTACGCTTTTTTAAAAGTGTTGCCATATTGCACTTGAACTAAATAAGAAAATGTGCATAATAAAAGGTAATTTTATTCCGTATTAATTTGCATTTGTTAACACTCTATTTTCTATTACACAGCGCCAAATATTCCCCTAGCGGTGACTTTTGGAACTAATTTATTTTTTCGCGGAATCCTTCGTCCCCCGTCTTGTTTAATCTTGCTACAAAATGTGGCGTCATTCTCGCAAATAGATCGCGCTACAGAACACTGTGAGCACTGTCAGTTTAATTATGGCCACCCGGTATATATATATATATATATATATATATATATATATATATATATATATATATATAATAAAAATAAATGTATAATTAGTTTTATTTTACAAAGTCAAATAATTAATGCAGTATACAGCAATGCTATTTAATACCCACCAACAACATTTCTTCGAAATGCTGTTGGTGGTATTTGACTCTAAAAGTTCTATAGCATGGTGTAACGACTCCCGTACAATATCAAATATTCTGTGCGTGAAAATTTCGGGAAGACCAACCAACGCGCGGTTTGTGCACATAATCGATTTAAATGGCTGGAGACAGACAGTCTTGGCGACATAAAGACCAGAAGTGCTACCGACAGTTCGCGGAATAGTTCGTCAGCTACCAAAATGAAGTGGCCGTACGGAGGCGCCTAGTCGTCTGGGAACGTAACTGAATAAAGAAAGGCTCCGTTTTCCAGACATTTCGAGAACGCTCAGCGAAGGTATATAAAGTCGCCGGACTCGAGTTAAATCAAGTCAGTGATTCAGCGATTAAGTTATTCAGAGTGACGCTGGAGCCGGAGACAAGGAGATAGTGTCGGGCCTAGATAGACTTGAATGAGCGCAGCCACAACTCAAGTCTGACCTTCCTCGTCGATACCGTGAACCCACGAATTTAATTTTTTATATATATTGTAAATAGCCTGTATTTAGTCGAGAAATGCAATTAAAGCATTATATACAAAAAGGCTGGCAGTCTTTTATTTAAGGCAAAGTCCTTACAATGGCTTCTTAGCATGCGGTTGAATGGGCCTCTTGAGGGTCGGTGAATAAATTTCATGGGGTCCTCCGACTTGGAGGAGAATTCTAGTTCAGGAACTCGGTCATGCGGAAAAACACAAATTCCGAGATTTTTTATTTGAAACTAAAATTGATGCATGCGTTAAATTGGAAAATTGCAAAAACCACGTAGTGGCCATAGAATTTGAATTTAATCAGATGGACTGCTGTGGAGTACTTATTCGGTAAATAATACACATTAAAGTATAAATACATTAGTAAAACACAAATTGGTTTCTGTAATATAATGATATCTTTTGTAATCCTATGTATTTTTATTTTATGTATATCCTTCCCATTCTCATATAATTCGATTTTTTAAAAAAAGCTATTTGTTGCTTTTTTACATTTCCAAATTTTTACCATGGTTTTATTAACTCGCTTTCTTGTTTGTGTGTGTGTTTGTCCAGTACAAATCTTGAAATCGATTTTTAACTAACTTCCCGACTAGCTAGACATTTGAAACTTTTAGAATAGCTCAGAACACGATGACAGTACATCATTTTAATACTTTTAGCCATCTTTAAGCAGAATTGAATTCATTTTGAGTTAATTTTGTTTTGTAGACTGGTGCAGCCATCTATCGGTCGGGACGGGAACGAAAAGTTAAACGCAAGTTAACTTCCAATTAACTTCATTTTCTTACAAGTTGATGGGATAATTCATCAAAAAAATTTAAAAAATAATTTATTAATACATAGAGTTGTCCAGTTTATATGATTCAACAGAAAATTTAAAAACATGGTATATAAAAAAGTTCTTTTTAATCTTGTAATTATTTTTTTGAAACCATTCGGTATATGAGTCTTTATTACCAGAAGGAGGGATCCATAGTTTTTACCAGATTATCAAACTTGACCATTACACTGAAAATGTTAAGAAATATTACTCTATAGCACGGGTGTCCAGCCTTTTTAGCTTTCTTTGGCCACACTGAAAGAAGATGAATTGTTTTGGGCCACACAAAAATATATCTAACTTTAAAAATAGTTGATGAGTAAAAAAAGTATAATATATAGTTAACATATTTATTTCATTTTAAATTTTATGTATAATCTGTGTATATATAAAACAGTTCCGTAACTGACTGTCTGTGCTTTGTATGTCAGTGACTGACTCTGACATACACCGCACAGACCAAACCGCTGGACCTAACGGGCTGAAATTTTGTATGGCGATTCTTCTTATGGTGTAAGGGTGCACTAAGAAAGAGTTTTGAAAAATTCTTCTTAGATTTTTTAAAATTAAATTTTTAAGCTGTTTTTGTAACTTTTTTTAAGTTTGCATTTAAAATAATAATTTGAGGGTTATAAAATTCATATCACGAGAAAGATCCTAAAAATTCCTTTAAAATGAAATCTTTTTCGAACCTTTAACTCGATTTTCTGATTTTTTGTGAATTATTAAAGATTAATTTTTAGAATTTAATTTATTAAATGCTGATCACGTGATTTCTTTTTCTGGTACTTTAAATAAATTTCCGGCGAATCACATTAAATGAAAGTTAATAACTAAAAAATGAATTAATATGAAAGATTAAAAAAACAATCCAGACAGTGGTTACATTAATCACAGTTACATTCTTTAAAAAAAAAAAAGCTACGAATATCTTGCTACGAATATACAGCCAGTTTTGCGGAAAGTTCATCGAAGAAATGCTCGCATTTATTCAGTCCACTAAAAACTTCATCAGGGACATTTTCCGCGAATTGAAGTCCACGACGTATTATTTCAAACGTCAAAAATTGGGAGATTTTATTCTAAAGTGGAATAAAATCTCCCGATATGTCGTGAAAAAATAGTTCGATATATAGAGATTTTTTCGATATATAGAAATAGTTTTTCTATGTAATGAACATGGAGATTTGCTAAGAGTTCGATATATAGAAAATTTCGATATGCGGAAGTTCGATATATGGAGGTTCGACTGTATATTTAACCCTAAGAGCCGACGTTGCCCCCCCCCCCCCCAGAAAAAAACTCTGGACTTGAGCCGCCCCTGGTTGTTGGCGCATTGAAGTTGACGCCTCTAAATGTGCTGCTATCGATTACTCATTCCTTTATCACTCCCCTGATGGGAACTTTCCTTAATGATCAACCTATATCGTGGGAAAACTCTAATAAATATCTTAGTGTTATTATTTATTCTAAATTAAATTAGATCCTTCATATTGACAATTTAATTCTTAAAGCGAAGGCTGCAATTAGTTCCGTTTCCACTTTCCTATCTTACAGAAGTCACTTGTCCCCGCGAACAAAGTTGCTTCTGTGAAAAAAATATTCCTATGCCCTATCAGGACGAATGGTTCTGCGTTTTCCGGAAGAGAATTCAAGTAGTTAAAACTGGATCCTTAAAACTGGTGTTTCTGCTGCTTGGTACGTTCTGAAAGACATCATTCAAAAAGACCTCCTCGTTTGACCTTTACTCCCTGAGATTAAAATGCTCTCTCTTAACTTTCATAGACGCATCCCTCTAATCCTGCAGTTTCCAACCTGGGATTTCATGGTCATTTCCGTACACATTTTCACATGTTACAGGTAATGAACGCACGCAATGTCTTTGTGTATTTGGCGTTTGTACCGTGCATGCTGTGCCACACATTTGAATCTTTTATAGGGCATTTGAAAGCTTTTATTTTTTAAAAATTTTTATTTTAGTTGCTAGTGGTTTATACTATTGTAGCCTTATTATTATCACCAGGATATTCCTTTTCATTATAATATTTTATCCTGCACAGAGGAGCATCGTAGCATATCTTCTGTGTTTCCCAATTGTAATGTTTTTTCAGTTACTTTTGCTTTGCTATGTCCTTGGTCTTCATTCTCGTCCCACCAGATGTTAGTTAATCACGTGTTATAAACTACGTCTTCTGTCGCATACTTTTGAGGGTTTAAAATTTCTCATATATATTGTTTTGATTTTGTAGATATTACAGTTTCTTAAAAGCATGTAAAATATTTATACACAGATTGTTTTCACATGCTAAGAGGATAATAGATATATTTATTTCTTCTGCAATGAACACGACGAGCTAAAAATGTATTTACACTAGAGCTACCAAAGATGTCAAATTGATTAGTGTCAGAGTACATAGAAATAGGTATATCTTGTCGATCGTTTTAGTGTTACTACAGAAAATGAGAAAATGGATTTTATAAAACCTCATTAAACCACCCAAGAAATGGAAAATTTTCTATTAAATAGATGGCCTACAGAGCCTACCTTTACACTAATTACCCTTGAGAGTAATTAGTGTAAAGTTTACTTTTAACGAAAAGAATCCATTAACTAAGTCTAGAATGTGTCAAAAGACCCACAGACCTACACTATTAGGAAATTCAAAATATCCAACACTACAAATACTTTTATTTCTGTACTAGCTGAATACCCGTGATTCGCTACGGAGTACATTCAAATTAAATAAACGGTCAATGTATGCAGTTAATGCCAATATATATATATATATATATATATATATATATAAAATCGTAACGGATATTTTTATAGACAAAATAATGTAGAAGAAAATATTCAAATTAAATCTAATTTTTATTTATTTATTTGTAATTTTTGGCTAATGTCCCTGGGGGCTGACGAGAATCAAATCTAAAAGAACATACTAAAGAATATAGTACAGTTTGAGGAACATTCTTTTACTGTATTTTAATATTTTTTGGATAATGTCCAATCGTCTGCCGCATTAGGAAGAAAAAAAAAGATTTTTTTGTCTATTTCGTTGTTATGTGCGTGACGCAAAATTAGTTTAAAGTATCACAAAAAGAAAAGAAACCACGTGATCAGCGTTTAATAAATTAAATTCTAAAAATTAATCTTTAATGAAAAAATTACAAGATAAAAAGAACTTTTTATATACCATGCTTTTAAATTTTCTGTTGAATCATATAAACTTAACAATTCTATGTATTAATAAATACTTAAAAAATTTTTTTTTTGATGAATTATCCCATCAACTTGAAAGAAAATGAAGTTAATTGGAAGTTAAATTGCGTTTAACTTTTCTTTCCCGTCCCGGTCGATAGATGGCTGCACCAGTCTACAAAACAAAATTAACTGAAAAAGAATTCAATGCTGCTTAAAGATGGCTAAAGGTATTAAAATAATGCATTGTCATCGTGTTCTGAGCTATTCTAAAAGTTTCAAATGTCTATCTAGTCGGGAAGTTAGTTAAAAATCGATTGCAAGATTTGTACTGGACAAACACACACACAAACACGAAAGCGAGTTAATAAAAACATGGTAAAAATTCACCAAAAATCAGAAAATGGAGGTAAAGATGCGAAAAAGATTTTATTTCAAAGGAATTTTTATGATCTTTCTCGTGACATAAATTTTATAATCCTGAGATTATTATTTTAAATGCAAACATAAAAAATGTTACAAACCAGCTTAAAAATTTAATTTTAAAAAATATAAGAAGAATTTTTCAAAAATCTTTCTTAGTGCACCCCTAGACTATAAGAAGAATCAGCGATGCAAAATTTCAGCCCTTTAGGTCCAGCGGTTTTTGCCTGTGCGTTATCTGTCAGTCAGTTAGTTACGGAACTGTTTTATGTAAGGTAAGTTGGGGGTAACTGGGCCCATGAGGTAACTGGGCCATCCCGCCCCAGATTTTTCCTTTACATATCAGAGGGATAATTCTACTCTGTTGCGGCAACACTGGTAAGCAGAAGTCAACAAAACAACAGCCCTTTGGTCTCCAGCTTGGTTGAAGAATGTTTTATGGCTGCTAATGTTTTTTGTATTTGTCACCACAAAAAATCTTTCTACAAGGGTGAATTCAATAATTTTTTTATAAGTCTATTTTTAATCTCTTAAAAATTGAATGCGAGAATTTTTAGCTCAGTTAATGTCAAAACAGCCTTCTGTGTTGTGTTTTAACCTATCCTGCATGTTAAAGGTCTGTGGAGGAATATGACCCAGTTGCCCCACCAGATTTAGTGATATGGGGCAGCTGGGCCATACCTTCAGGGGAACTGGGTCCAAGTATGGACCAGTTACCCCACACTGATCAACTTATGTTTATAATAATTACTACTAACCTAACTTAAGTAACTGAACTTGTAAGGTATACATAAGATTCGATTCACAAGAATCGAACTTTTGAGTGAATGAATTAAAGAAGCTGCTTGAGATATGCTAATTTCAGCATACGCGCTTGGTATAAATACCAAGCAGCTTGATTTAAAAAAAAAAGGTTGTTAAGGTTGATAGATAAGTGAGTTAAGGGATCTACGAGGTTAGCAGCTCCAGGTGTTAACCGGCACTAGTAATTAGGGGGCCCAAAGTTTACGTGGCAGAACTGCTGGTTTGATTCTCTAGTTTGTGAGTATGGCAAAGTGTATTTTTATTGAATGTTAATATATATATTCCGTACAAGTAGTACGTATGCTTATTGCAGAAAAAGCAAATTCTATGTGTGCAACGAATTCAATAAACATTGTTTCATGTATAAACTGTGTTTGTATCAAATTCATTTAGAGTGCCACTTCAAATTATATACACCCAAGTGTGGGTAGAAGTGAGCTATTCTCTATAAACTAATTAAATTATGTTAATAAGTTGCTATAAAGTCAATCAAGACATAGGCCTTTATAGATAGAATGTTGTTGGTGAAATTTATACTTTTAAAGCTTGTGAGAGTTCAAAAATGTTTTTTTTTCTTACAACTTACCCAAGATTTGCGTCATATTTACATAGAAAAAGGACAGGAATAAAAGAGGTTGGAATATTTGGCTTTACAAGAAAAAAAATTAAAAAGTAGAAGAAAAACTCCTAAAAAAAACAGAAAAAACATGACATTGTGAAGAAAAAACTTAAAGAGAAACTTGAAAGTAAAAAGAAAGAGAGAAACAGCAAATTGAAGATGCAATGTGAGGAAAAAAAAAACAGAAAAAGAAAAGAAAGATTGGATTTAAACCACTGACTTCAGTATATTTAGAAAACCCTTTGCCTTCAACTTCTGTCCTCTGCAAGTTTAGAAAGGTGAAACCTGTAGTGAATTAAGATACTGATAATGATGGCTCAACAAGTATGGGCATTGCGGACTGTGAATCAGACAAAGTTGTGCCTGGTATCACTGTTATCAAAGGATTATGTTATTTTATCGTATAATGGTAATAACCTGGACAAGTTGTAGATTTAATTAGAGACCAAGTGAAAATAAAACACGGGAAATGTGCTGGTTTAACTTGCTGGCGATGGCCAGAAAAGGAGGACATTCTGTAGTATGAAAAAGATATCTTAAGATTGATTAGATCCCCAATCCCCATGTACAAAGGTGGAATTTTCAGTGTTCCACAGTTAAAAGGTTGTTTATTTGAGTATGAGTAAGTTTAACTATTATAAGTTAAGTAGTTAAGTCACTCATTTGTATTCTTTTTCACTTAAGCTCACTACTGGTTAAGTTATTACAAAACACATTTTTTTGCAAGTGACACATTAATTTGCATATTAACTCATTAATTAACTCAGGGCTTGTTAAACTCAAATTAATATTACATTTTTCAGTAGAAAAGGCCATTACATCTACTAACTAAGCTAGAAAGTATGTTTGTACTTTTGAAAATGCGTTTATAATCAATTACATTGTGTTTTTTAATCACTTTGTTATTTTTCTCCGGTGTTCGCAACAATCTATCTTGCAACATTGGTAATTGCTTTGAAAAATTATTTTTAAATGGGGGTACAATTTTTTTTCTTTCTAGATATACAAGAATTGGACCTATTTACCCAGTCACAGACTCTGTTGTTTATTATTAAAAAACATTTTATAAAATGTTTTATAATAATAAACAACAGAGTATTATTCTAAAATTATAAAGAAATTAAATTATCAAATTAAATTATTAAAATTAAATTATCAACAGAGTATTATTCTAAATTCAGTCTATTTCTCATAAAAAATTTTTATTATGAGAAATAGACCTGGGTGGTCCAGTTACCCCAATTATCAGGGGAAATGGACCCACCTGTATTTAAAAATATATAAATATATGCCATATTTGCATATAATATATATATATATATATATATATAATAAAAACAATATCATAGCTTAAACATACTCCCTAAGACTTACTAAAGTACATGTGATACAAAGATTTTTGAAAATTATACATATTTGTATAATTTTAATGTATTAAAAATATAGTATATAAAAAAGTTGAAAATCCATAGCCCAGTTACCCCAACTTACCTTATATAGATAAGGGCATAGGACCGCTGTTTCCATTCGCTGTATCCTCCTTTAGTCAACATTGTCCCCAGTGCTACATCAAAATAGATCGGTATAATTTCCTCCTCTCAACTCAATTCCTGAACGTGCTGTTTATATAATAGCTAATTCTTAATAGCTTAATACTTTCAATAATATGAAGGTAGTACAAAACAAACTTTTTACAAAATGGGAACTGCCTTTTGTAAACAGTTTTCTAAAAAAGGGCCGAATGTCAAGCCGTCAACATTTATATACGTAGTTTGATTGTTGACCCAACTAACAGTTAATAGTTGTCCGGGATTCAAAACAGATTGTAGTTCCAATTAAATTTCACGTTGGCTGACCTACAAAATTGACTGTTGGAGTAACTGCCACCCAGACGTTGATTGATATGCAAAACAAACCGTGTTTTCAACATAACCCCAACGGCCAACACCAACTGTTGGCCAAGTATGCTAAATAACAGTTGCCCAACATTTTCCCATCGGTGTATGTGTTACTTGGATCATCCGTGTAATTATATGTCACAACTTTATAAAATTTACGGGTTAAAAGATAGTAGAATTAATGTTTTCTATAGAACGGCAACTCTATATAATATATATTTTACAATTGATCTCTGATTTTTGCTTCCTGACCGTTATTAATAGTAATATCTCTCTGTTCTAAAAAAAAAGGAACTCCCGCTGCCCCCGCCGCTGTCAAAAGCTTGTCACGCTATCTCCTCCGAAACCGCTGGAGGTATGGGATCGAGAGCGATACCAATGGATGCAGAAAAAGGGAGGGGGGGGACAAAAGTAAGACATGTCTCATCTTCGTCTGACTTTAAGTTTTTATTTTATTTTATGTTTTGTGGGAAAATATTGACTTTTTCCTCTTCAGATTACGATAACTCGCCAAAAAATGATCGTAGAATTTTGATCTTTTAACAATCTAGGACTACAGACATTTCTCTGTTAAACTAGACCTCATTTGTTTAAAAATATTTTAAAACAGACTAATATTTTCATCAAAAAATGAAACACAGTTTATCAAGAAATATCGTTCCAAATGTGGATGTAATATCGATGCTCCTCGAGATTTTATCTTACAAAGAAAATATTTACATCATCAGGAAGCTGAAAGCTTTCTTATCCATATAAACCTCATTTCAAGTATCTATCTAAAAATTTCGATTTTTTTATTGAATTTTAAAGCTGATAATTCAACAGTGATGAAAAGCCCTTCGCATAAGGGTGACAACAGTAAATGGATGGAAGCTGTTACATTGCCCTAGAATCACCCCTATGTATCTTGCTATTAGCCTTAACAGAGGAGCGAGCGCAGCGAGCCTAGGGGCAAAGCCCCTAGTAATTAAAAAAATAATTGTCAAATAAAGAACCATTTTATCAAATACTGTATAGGAATAATGTATAGGAGTAATTTTTTGGCTTATAACAAAATATGCGGGGCACGGGGTAAACGGCGCTGCGAAGTTGTGCGCCCAGAAATAAACTTCTGTCTCCTTGAGACGGTTTTAAAAAGGATTTAATCTTGAATTTGTAAAATCATTAATAAGATATCAATAAACCGAGATAAAAGTAGTTGTGAAGATTGTTTGAAGTCTGTAATTAAAGACGGAAAGAGGGCTTAATTTTTAAGTGAAGTCCTCTCACCTATACAGCTAGCGATAGGCTGAGTTAAAAATAAATATTTTTGCTGTTTTTACATTAGCAAATGTATCTATTCTACAAACATCATGTTGGTATAATAGATACATTGCCAACAGCAATGTATCTATAACTAGCTGAATACCCGTGCTTCGCTGCGGAGTACATTTTAGGATAATTACAATGAAAAAATAATGAAATTCTTTTTAGAGGATTTCCCTATCAACAATATTTTTTTGTCTCTTCATTGGGCGGAACTAATATTACCAGGCTCGGTATATTAGTTCCGCCCATTATCTCTCGGTATCTTTCCCCGTCAATATCCAAAATTCCCTCAACCATTTTTTGAGGGAAATCCGAGAATAGTAGCAACGAATACGATTTTCCATACAAAAGTATTGGAGTGTCCCAATTTATCCCCATAGGGATGGAATTTCAAAAAATCCTCTCTTAGCGGCTATCCACGTTATTATAGGAATACACTGTCAAAATTTCAGCCCTTTAGGTTTGGTCAGCGCGAGGTCTGACAGTCAGTCACTGAACTGTTTTATGTATAGGTTTAATTTAATATCCACAAAACATACTTATTTGAATTAAATTTTAAAAAAACTTCCATCTAAATAAGTCTATTGGTTAAATTTTATCTTTTACCGTATTTTAATATTTTTTTTTTTGTCAATTTATTTCGTTGCTATGCATGTGACGCAAGATTAATTTAAAGTATCACAAAAAGAAAAGAAACCATGTGAGCAGCATTTGATAAATTAAATTCTAAAAATTAATTTTTAAAAATTCACCAAAAATCAGAAAAAGGAGGCAAAGATCCGAAAAATATTTCATTTTAAAGGAATTTATATGATTTTTCTCGTGATATAAACTTTATAACCCTCAGATTATTATTTTAAATGCAAACTTAAAAAAAATTACAAAAACAGATTAAAAATTTAATTAAAAATATCTAAGAAGAATTTTCTAAAAATATTTCTTCGTGCACCCCTACACTATAAGAAGAATCGCCATACAAAATTTCAGCCCTTTAGGTCCAGCAGTTTGGTCTGTGCTTTATCTGTCAGTCAGTCAGTTAGTCAGTCACGGAACTGTTTTATATATACAGACTAGCTGAAAACCCGTACTTCGCTACTGAGTACATTCAAATTAAATACAACGGTCAATGTATGCAATTATGCCATATATATATATATATATATATATATATATATATATATATATAATAAATACAACGATCAATGTATGCAATTGATGTAAAAGAAAACCAGAAAAAATATATTTATAAAAAATCGTAACGAATATTTTTATAGACAAAACAATGAAGAAATAAATATTCAAATTAAATCTAATAGAACATGCTAAAGAATATTGTTCAGTTTGAGGAACATTTCTTTTACTGCATTTTAATTTTTTTTTTACAATGCCCAATCGTCTGCCGCATTAGCAAGAAAAAAAATATTTTTTTTTGTCTCTTTCGTTGTTACGCACTTGACGCAAAAATTAGTTTAAAGTATCACAAAAAGAAAAGAAACCACGTGATCAGCATTTGATAAATTAAATTCTAAAAATTAATCTTTAAAATTCACCAAAAATCAGAAAAAAGAGGCAAAGATTCGAAATATATTTCATTTTAAAGGAATTTTTATGATCTTTCTCGTGATATAAATTTTATAAACTTCAAATTATTATTTTAAATGCGAACTTAAAAAAAGTTACAAAATCAGCTTAAAAATTTAATTTTAAAAAAATCTAAGAAGAATTTTTAAAAAATCTCTCTTTGTGCACCCCTACACTATAAGAAGAATCGCCATGCGAAATTTCAGCCCGTTAGGTTTAGCAGTTTGGTCTGTGCGTTATATGTCAGTCAGTCGGTCAGTCACTGTTTTACATATAGATAGATGGTCCCATGCTGGGACTTTTAAAAGCTTTTATGACGATCAAAATTTTATTTTGATTAATTGAATATCAATTGAAAATCAAATTTTATATAGAGATAGCAGTGGTTCCTAACCTTTTAATGCCCAGGGACCACTTGTCCTACCGGGAAAAAAAAAAAAAAAATCATCGGGGACCCTCGCCCTCCCAATCCTTTCAGAGGCAAAAATGTGTTTCCTTTTCTGAATAAAGAAACTATTTGTGATTAACAAATTTAATAAAAGGCTACAAATAAACTTAATAACAAAAAAAAATTTAACGTAAAAGGAAACTGAATAGCAAACATAAAAGCCTGCGAAAACTTAAAAATGAACGGGATTTTTCAGTTTGCTTTTGCTTTACTAGCTATAAAATGGCCGTGATGCTGCGAAATGGCTGTGACGCTACGCATCACAGAAATTATATTAGAAATTTTTAAGCAGAACAAGGATTTTTTCTTGACTCAAAACTTCAGAAAGCGGAAGAAAAGCAGGAAAGTTTAGAAAATGAACAAAAAATTGGGAAATAAAAATGGAATTAAAATTTTTTTTCTCCTAGTTTTAAAAAAATTTTTAAATTCGCGGTCGTTAGTAAAATTATGAAACCAATTTTCTTTATCACTCCTGACCTCTTTGACCTCTTCTTGGGTTCTCTTGAACCATCGGTTAGGAACCACGGATGTAGAGAGATATAAAATTAAAATAAGTCCTTATAAAATCCAATAGATGGCGCCATTACACTGGAATTGTTCGTATGCCTCAATGATACGCCAGTTAAATTGTAAACACCATGAAGCTACAGATACTTCTTATAGCTTCATGGTAAGCTCGTACAGTGATTAGATTGTATATTGGCAGCCATTTTATTCGTCAACTCTTTTTAACTGCTCACACAGTGAAGAAACACAAGTTCTGCGTGTTGATAAAACATTACTTTTTAAGAGGGAAATTGGCGGCAGAAACTAAATCCAGGCATTATAAATATTGGAGTCTGCACGTCCACGTAGAATGATTTACAAGTGATTTGTTGATTTTCTTTGCTGCTGAATGAGCACAAATTACGTCGGTCTTATCTCGCCTGAGGGTCTATTGTGATATCGGTTCCTATCGGGAGCAATGGATTCTCAATGGGGCACAAGTGACGCTCAACGTTCTAATCGCCCTGCTGACGTCATTACACCAGGAATTATTGCTGTTTTTAAGCTAGCAAACGTATCTATTATGCGAAACTATGAAATTGTTTTCACTGTTTTTTGAGGATCAAAATATTTTTAACATTTGAATACACACACACACACACACATATATACAGGGCTCCCAGACCTGGGTTTTTAAACCCAGATCTAGGTTTTTCTCTTGTAAGTGAAAAATATAACAAAAAATTAATGCGAGTATTTATTTCTTATTATAAGCATAATTTAATTACAATAAAACAGTTTAATAAAAAAATACAGCTTGCAAGGACATTAGTATGTGTTTGAATGCAAAATGATTCAATGAATGTAAAATGAATAAAGTGGGGATCACTTCTATTGAATCGTGATATAACTCTCTCTTACAAAACCATCCCAGAATTTTAGTATTTGTTACGTCATATCAAAGATGGCTTCAGTAACAGGCATTCAGAATTCCAGTATTTTTTTGTTTAATCAGATCGTCGCTTACACCCGTAAAACATGGAAATTTGAAACTTTCTCTGTTGGCTAGCAGAGAACTGCTGGGGCTTCCCTTGAGGATGGTGGCTCTAACTCCCTGTCATAAATCAAGTCATATGTTACATGGCAGGTGTCAATAGAAAGTGTCCGATTCTTTTGATTTTCAGTTCCTTTTTGTTTAAAGTTTAAATTATAAATAAAAGAAGTTTAAATTGTAAAACATTAAATTTAAATTTTCTTGCAGATAAAAAAAACTCCACACAGGGAGACAATTTAGATAATACCTGATGAAAGAAGGATAAATAATTTTAATGATTAAAAAAATTAAACACTTTTTGAACTTAAATATCATTTTCAGTGTACACACCTCTTTAAAATTCAATAATATATTTATTTCAATTTATTTTTTTTATTTATTTTGTTAAAATCTCTGTTGAAATGTTATTTTGTTGAAATCCTGCGATATATATGTAATTCGGATTTTAAAACATACTAAATTACGTAGGAGGCAGAAAAAAAAAAGAATATTATTATAAAAAGATTCCTATATAAGTCAACGGATGGCAGCAGGAGCAAAACTGATGGTGGGTTTAGATTGCTCTCTGTAAACAGGGTTGCTATCAAAGGCGCATTCACATGGAATCGTAGGGGTACCAAGAAAAGAGGGTACATCATGACAGGAAGAAAACAACCGCTAAGTTGGCGACAGCCCCAAATTCTTCCGATGAAAATTTCCATGCCTAAAATGTACACTATGCTATAAATATGGCATAGTTTTGGTTGCGTAAAATATGACATTAATAAATCAATTATACACAGACAAAAATAAATTATTTGAAAAAGGATAACTTTCTGCTCGAGATGAAAAATTATAGGCAAGGTCTTAATATTTCAGCATTTAAGCAATAGATGGCAGCACTAAATCACAACACACTCTAAATCAGGGGTCGGCAACAAGGTGCCCGCCAAACAGTTTTAAAGAGCCCGCCGTTCAAATATCTAAATTTTAGGTATTTGAGATTAGAAATTTATTTTAGATATTTTTGATTGTTTGATTTTAGATATTTGATTGAGAGAGATCAGTAGAGGAAAAGTATTTGAGCGGTTTTTAATTTTATTACCACAGGTGAAAGAATTTCTATTATCCGGGGATAAAATTTGTTTAGAATTAGAAAAAAATCCTTGGTTGATTGAGCTAGGCTTTCTAACTGAT
Source organism: Dolomedes plantarius (assembly GCA_907164885.2). Taxonomy (NCBI): domain Eukaryota; kingdom Metazoa; phylum Arthropoda; class Arachnida; order Araneae; family Dolomedidae; genus Dolomedes; species Dolomedes plantarius. The sequence continues at coordinate 146,245,480 of OU015495.1, forward strand.
GTAACTGTAAAATTGAAGGAAATAAATATGAAACTATAGGGTAGAAATCATCATATTGCTTCTATGACAAGTACGATAAATGCATTTAAAGCTAAATTGGCTCTCTGGAGAATGCATATGGAGAAAGAAAATTTATCACATTTTCCAAATTTAAAAATGGTGATAGAAAATTATTACGATGGAAATTCTACCAACTATCAGTTTGCCAAACATTTTGATTCCTTATTGGAAGAATTTAATATCAGATTTGAAGAATTGTACGAATTACCTCCCTCTGCCAATGTGGCTGCCAGAGCAACGTCAGTATTAAATCGAGCAGCTCTTCATTTGAAAATAAAGCTTAAATACATTTTCACGGTTTTGAGCTCTGCCCAGTTTTGTTTATACCTATCTACACTAACTCGGAAAACAGGAAAAATGAATTTTCTTACTGAAAGCACGTTTTGCTTGAGTCAAACTGTGAATAATTTTCAGCAACAGTACCTGTTTGCTCTCACGCGCGACTAAGGCACATTTGAAGAGAGTGTATTGTGTATGATTTTCAACCTCTGAAGTCACAGCAATTGACTGGAGATGAAAGGATGTACACTTATCCCTCGTTTTACACGATAGATGCGTTCCGCGACAAATCGTGTAAATCAGAACCGTGTAAAACATGACTCAGTATTCATATTAAACAAGGGGATATGTGCAAGCCGTAGTTATGTTTATAATGTCAGTGTAAAAATGCAAAGAGTTTATCCGAAGTGAAGACAAAGTAATTTAAGTAATATGCAATGATGAATTATTTATTTACATATGTATTTCAAAAAATTAACATCTTACCTCGTGTAGAACGGAACTAGTAATGACAGTATGGAAATGAAAAAAAATCTACTTTAATGACGCCAGTGCTAAACGCAATGCATTGCACTTGTGACGTCTGTGCAAATAATTAATGAGTGCGTTCAATGTAAAACACTCAATCAAATAATACATCAATTTTGTTATTTATAAAATTTAGAAACAGTGTAAAAGCGAAACCGTGTAAACCGAGTCAAACAAGTCTCTAATCCAGCAAAAAGGACAAAAGGATTAACCTAAGACTTTTTAATCAGGTATGATGATAAAATGAAAGAAGCATGGAAGATACTTTCTATTGTGATTATTCAGGGGACCAAAAATATAGCGATTCATTCACCAAAGATTTAGATTTTATACTTAAACGTAAATGCGTAAGTTCCAGAAGAGACAAGATGTGCCAAATGCAAAACAACAGCAGAATAATTATTTAAATAATAAGGTGGTAGATTCCAACGATGATTAAAAGACGCATAAAGGTCGATTTATATAGGCACGTGAAGGGAACGTAACGGGAACGATCCGAGCACGCGACGAGTCGTCGTAATCAATTCCTCCCTGTTTTTCAATGGAACTGTTTATACTGCGCCGTGACACGTCCGATTCTCGGCAGATTCCCGGCCGAGTATCGGCGCCAACGATTCGGAACAGGAAGTCGTTCACTGCTCGGCCGTCTCTCGTTCATGGCAGAAAGTAAAAACTGGCTATTCAAGATATAATTTACATACTGTTATTTATGTTTGATATTTGATATGGATGATGAAAAACTCATTGAGCTGGTGAGAGGTTTTGTACGATTTGGCCCATCAAAATACATTGATCCAAAGTTCCAAATGACAATTTGGAAGGCAATAGGAGAAAATTATACTTGAAATTACAATTGGTCCACTAAAATATAAAATTTATCAATTTGTATGAATAATGAAACAATGGAAAAATTATTTACACGATTTAGAAAGTGCAAATTGTTAAAAACAAATACTTACATGTATGGATTTGTTGGTTATAAAGCAATTTTTCTTGCTTTCTTAGCAGCAAAATTGTATATTAAAAGTGAAAAGTCCAAAGATGATGAGAGATCATTTTCATTAGAAATAAGTGCCAAGGAGGACAGGCGTACAACCCGTATTCAAAGCATTCTGATTGTACCTGCTTTGTAATATTTTCAATTCGTGTGGGAAAAGTGGGAAATAAAATCCACTATAATGATAGAGAGAACAAGTAAAAGACATTTTTTGTTTACCTCACTCCTTCAGCCTTCAGACCCCTTTCTTCCCAACAGGTTTGGAGCGTATTTACTTATTTGTCTTACACTCGCTGGAGAAATGTCTTGTCTATTGTTTGCTTTGAATAGACCAAACATTGGACCAAATGGTATAAGTATTCGTTCACAAGGATATGTTCACGTTTTCCTCAGTTTGCAACTATTCCGTGAAAACGAACAAAGTCCGACAAAACGGTTTATAATTCTTCAAATGACTGTATGTAGTGACTGACAGATAGTAGAAACTGATATTGAAAAAAAGGATTGATAATCAAGGGTTTACTACAACTGAATTGAAGATAAATCATGTTTTTTTAACCGAGAAATTTTTCGAACCAAAAGGGTAGTTTGTCAATTAAGATTCTTTCTGCGATTCTTTAGAAAAAATCGAAACATATATATTTTAAGATTCTTTAGAAAAAATCGAAACATATATTTTATAAGTTGAATTATAGAAACCGTGAAAAATGAGGGATTTCTTTAAAAACCCGTAACATTTAGAAAAGTGTTGCTATGAGAAATAAAAATGGCCGCCCTGGGCGGTTGCCCAGTTCTCCCACCCCTAAGCACGACCCTGGCTCTCCTCTTCCTCCACCTCTAACAAAAGTGTGATAATGGCTAAATCTTTAACTGAAAAATGAAACTGCGCCATGACGTTACAAATCTTTCACAACTACGTAATGAAACACGTTCCCGCCACTTCCTACACCCGTCTCTGTATAAACGCATCCGGCGCTCGGGCTCGGCTCGTTCCCGTTACGTTCCCTTTACGTGCCTGTATAAATCAACCCTAAATGTGATAAAACTAATGATATACAAAGATGATAACAACAGTGAGGGAAGATGATAACAAAATGATAGTCATAAAAATGTGTAAAAGAAATCTAAAATATAAATTTGGTAAAATCAATGATATAATACAAAAGTGATAAAGTCGTGTGAATAGGTGCTGAAGATAAAAAACAAAAACCTCTGGATGAAGTTTCTCCATCCAGATTCCAGTCAAGAACTAGAAATCAATAGAAACACGGGTAAAAAAAGGAAAGATTAGATCAATGGATAAAAACTAGTTTTCTTTAAAATCCGGAAAAAAAGCAGGATGGGGTGTCATTTAAAGAGAACAGATCGTTTAAATGTTTCTGCAAGTATGCTTTCATTGGATTTTATTTTAAAATGCCAATGTGGAAAAGCAAACGACGATTTCTCGTAACTTTCCATTTTAAATGCACTTTCTATCCAATACGCTTTGCAAAAGCTGATAAACAAGATCACTATCTCAGTAAAAGTTAGAGTTGTGGTGGTGGTTGTGGTGGGGGGGGGGAGTTCTAATAGGGTTTTCTGTACATTACCCATCATGTGCGACTCAAACTCTACGTGGAAGCTTTACGCGGGAAAAAATCCAACCAAGTAGTTTCAGTTGTCAAACATAATTTATAGACGTATTCTCTCTAAGGGCCTGTTCACATAGAATCCGTCAGCGTCAGCGTTACTCGCGTTGAAATATTTTTAACCAATCGCAAACCTCCAAACGATTAGCCGCGAAATTGTTAACCCTTTCAGGGGCAAGAACCTTGACCGTTTGCATGGTGCAAATTTTTTTCTCGATTTTTTTAACCTAAAAAACCTTTAAAATTTTTCCTATTAAAGGTTGTAATATGATTTTACTCCTTTAAACTGATAACAGATGGTAGCACAAGCCATTTTCTTCCTCATTTAACTGGAATACATTGAATACAAGTGAAAGAAGGACGAGATTTAAGCGTTTGCACTGTGCAAACACCGCCCCTCAAAGGGTTAAGATATGCGATTGGTTAAAATTATTTCAATGCCTTGACGCTGACAGATTCTATGTGATCAGACTCTTAAAACAGTAAGGATTTAAGAATGACCATGCTGCCACCATATTCAAAAACAAAATTTTATTAATAGCCTAAAATAAACAGAGTACCGAAAGCACTGTAGCAGGTACTGTGTTTTCCCATTGTTGGGTTAACACTAAGCATTTCTTAGCTTTGTTAATCATCAACAGTATTTTACATTGTTACAATAGAACTGCTACGCAACAGACGTTTTCTAACGCCGCCATTTTAAACCGAGCGCTAATTTGTGACCGTTTAAGCGTCTAAAACCTCGTTGAATTTTCTGCTGTTTTATACGACAGTGCTATCAATTTTTAATATATTTTTGGCGTTTATTTTGATTTATTCTCAATTGTTCACAAATACATCATTCGCCATGCTATTTCTTATAACGGCTGTGTTCTTGTATGCTATGTGGGACGCATATTGGTTTTTGCTTGCAGGAATTGCAATCTTCCGTCTGTATGCTTTTATCGCAGAAAAGAAAAGGAAAGAGAATATTGTAAAGGAGGCTGGCCAGGATATTGCTGAAGATGAGTCCGATCTTTGTTACGAAACTGCCACACAAAGTTCTAACGACGAATATTTCATGGCCAGACCTCCGAAACCTCCACGAAAACCTCCAAAAAAGCCTCTTAAACTTCCTAAGCGTCGGTACAAGCTCATGAACCGGTTCTTAACTGACTGTCTTGACTATATCCAGACCGAAGAGGTTGCGGGGACTTCGGATCCTCGTAGCAACATCCAAACCGAGGAAAAGGAAATGAAATCTGAAAAAGAACTAAGATTCCGACTTCGGTTTAAGAGACGAATCAAGCGTCTCATTTTCGGCTGCATTTCGTCTGGAATTAAGGACTAACAAAATTTACGTAAATGGACAAAATTTCTGAAGACATTTATATAAATAAATAATTAAAAAAAAACGAAAGTTTGAAACAGCATTTTTTTAGCTTGTAATAAATCACTGTTCGTTTACAAAACTTTGCATCTCAGTACAATTTCTGGTTTATGATGTTTTTGCTCATCTCTCCCTTCGGTCAGTTTTATCATCCAGCAATTCGAAATCATCAATTTCACATGTCTTTCACTTATTATCTGTTTCTCCGGCACCACTCTGAAGCCATCCTCTTCTACACAAGAGCTGTAAACATCAGGCTCAAATCTTTCTCTCCACCACAGCCGACAACACCAGGCTGAAGCTATCCTCTTCTCCACAAGAGCCGTCACCATCAGGCTCAAATCTTTCTCTCCACCACAGCCGACAACACCTGGCTGAAATCATCCTCTTCTCTACAAGAGCCGACAACATCAGGCTCATTTGCTTCTCCTCTCCATCAAAGCCAACAACATCAGGCTCATACATGCTTGCCTCTCCCAGAGCCAACAACATCGGGCTCTAAACTACAACCACCTTAACATCGTGCCTCTCCACACCATCAAAAAAGGCGAGAAACACGCCAGCACACCACCATCGTGCTGCGCGGATGGTCTCGCTGTAAAGGGGAGTGTTAAACAGCCTGCCTCCAAGTGGTACTCCCCGGGCAACGTTCCTTCCTGAAAAAAGAAACGGCTAAAGGGCTGAAGTAATATTTCATAGGCACGTCAAATCGAAAAGGAACTTAATCTGTTGAACTGAGTGAAACCTTTCACAAAGGACTACCTCGATGAATTATCGATGATCGCTCGAAGACCAGTTTCTTTTCACGAAAGACTCTTTGAAAACACTTTTACTAACTGCAAATCATTCTTTTTTTTTCATTGTGCTTTTGACAAACATTGTGTGCACTGTGTATTCTGATCAGAAATTGCCAAAATAAAAGTTTTTGTACGTTTGTAATGGTTTCTGAAGTGAATGAATTTTTTGAATTTTTGTTGTGTTATGGAAAGTTTTGACCCACATCTTAATAACAATAACGAATTTAATGTAAAAGTAAACTTAATAGGTAACGTAAAAGCGTATGAAAGCTCAAAAATGCATGAGGTTTTTTAGCTTGCATTTGCTTTACTGAATGTAAAATTTCTGAGACACTAAGAAATTGTTGTGCCGCGTCGATTCACCGTCACAGAAAATATATTGGGGACTTTAAAGCAGAACAGGATTTTTTTCGTACTTGAAAAGGCAGTAAATGGAAGAAATGCATGAAAATTAGAATCTGAACCAAAAATTGGGAGCGAAATAAATTTTTTTGTTCCCAATTTTATTATAATGTTGAATTTTTGGTGGTTTCAAAACTATAAAACCTTTTTATTTATTTTTTTTTAAATCACTACCGACTTTGCTGATCACTTCTTGTGTTCAGCTGGACCAACGGTTAAGAACCAATGCTCTAAGAGAAAGGAAAAGATCTGGAGACATGATACAAAGGTTTATTTTCAAGCTGAGACTACCTTTTATTTCCAGATGTATTATACCATGATAAATTTCAAAATGTAAAATTTCAAAATGTTTCAAGCATCATATACATTAGGAAAAAAAGTAGATTTACAAAAGAAATAATATTAAATAAATACATAATTAATAAATACATAAAGCGCTTTCAAAGCTTTCACTGCTAAAGTGTGCAGGGCTCGTTGGTCGATAGGGCTAAATTCGAAAATCTAGCCTTTGTTAATTATCTTAAGGTGGCCATGCACGTGCAGGAAATCCCCAAGGAAAAAGTCTGCAGGATTTCCTTGAGAATTTCCTCAACTGAACCCACGAGTACACACGTGCAACACAGGCGCACACACGTGAAATGTTTTCAAATCGAAATTTCGGAGACTGTACAGTTCGCCACCGGTTTCAAGGTTTCCCCAACACACGACGGGGAAATCCTCAAAGTTTGGACTGCGCAGTCAAAATCTCAAGGATTTCCTCTACGTGTGAGGGTACTTTAAAAGCCATGAAGGAATCCAATTAATAATGATAAAAATTAATTTGTTTTTTGGCTGGCTATTATATTCCGTTAACTCAGTCTTTTTTTTCCCCGCCTTGTATTCTACGGTCACTTGTTCAAGCATTATCTCATTGGTCGAAATTATGGTCTTTGATTGGTTTTTGAAACCAGCCCTCGGGATCCGATCATTTCAATTACCTCATTTTACACTCTGCTTTCATTTCCTATTGAACCATGTGACTAGTGTCCGATTCTGTTTGTGTTCTTTGTACTACGTTTTACCTTATTATTCTTAATTATTATTATTATTGCCACAATTTATTTACAATTATTTGAACTTCCTTTTATTATTTTTAAAAAGTAGTTATTACTTTATTTTGTCTTTTGACCATGAAGTCTCGAATCGTCTTCTTTTTCGACCCTCTTAAAATTGCCTTTCTCTGTTATTTCTTTCTGATGATCGTTTTGAGATAACCATGCTTTTTAGAAGTGTCCATGATTGTGCCATGATTATTTTTTCACCTACATTTAGTGTTAAACCCCAATTACACGGTTTCCACAGGACCATCCAAAAAATCGTAAAAACACGCATGTATTTATTCTATCGGTCTCTTGTTTTCAAGTAGAGAAACAAAGTGTCCGGAGAGTAAAACAAAATTTACCAGATATGTAACGAATTTCGAAACAGGTAAAACAGTCTTTAAAAAAATAGGGACTAAACAGTGAAGCAAACGCAATCAAAATGAAAGTTAAATAATTAAAATTTGCGAGTTTCTTTTTATTAATTTTGAAACAAAAATCTATATAAAAAATATTCGGTTCTAGATTTTAAATACGCACCAAGTCGTTTTTTATTTTGGTTATTTCTTCTTCCTCTGTTATATATCGCTAAGGCTATATAAATTGTTTTTCTCTGTTAAACGTCACCAAGGCATTGCTATATGACTAGATTTTTTTCTTTCTCTGTTAAACGTCTAAAGCAGGGGTCGGCAACAAGGTGTCCGCGGGCACCAAGGTGCCCGTGAAACAGTTTTAAAGTGCCCGCAATTCAAATATCTAAATTTTAGGTATTTGATATTAGAAATTTGATTTCAGATATTTTTGATTGTTTGCTTTTAGATATTTGATTGAGAGAGATCAGTAGAGGAAAGGTGTTTAAGCGGTTTTTAAATTTATTACCACAGGTGAAAGAATTTCTATTATCCAGGAATAAAATTTGTTTAGAATTAGAAAAAAAACCTTGGTTAATTGAGCTAGGCTTTCTAACTGATGTAACTGTAAAATTGAAGGAACTAAATATGAAACTATAGGGTAGAAATCATCATATTGCTTCTATGACAAGTACGATAAATGCATTTAAAGCTAAATTGGCGTTCTGGAGAAAACGAACGGAGAAAGATAATTTATCATATTTTCCAAATTTAAAAATAGGGATAGAAAATTATTACGATGGAAACTCTACCAACTATCAGTTTGCCAAACATTTTGATTCCTTATTGGAAGAATTTAATACCAGATTTCAAGAATTGTACGAATTGGAGGCATTCTTAACTTTTTTTTAATCCTTTCTCTCATACAGAGAACGATGTGACTAATAAAATCGCAACATATTTTGATATTTCCAATACAGAGAATGATGTGACTAATAAAATCGCAACATATTTTGATATTTCCAATACAGAGGACTGCGAATTGGAAATTATAAATATAAGAAATGACATTGAATCAAAATTACATCATAACGAAGAAAAATTCTGGAATTTTGTGAATGGAAATGGCTTTCCCTCGTTGAGAAAATGTGCTCTGAAATTGAACTCTCTTTGTGCGTCGACAAATACTTGTGAATATTTGTTTTCTAATACGAAATTCTTAAAATCAAAGAACCGATCAAGCCTCACTGGCACTCATTTGGACCATTGCCTGAGAACTGGGAATTCTACTTAAGGGCCACATTACAACGAGTTGGTCGCAGATTTGCAATGTCAAACATTGCACTAATTATCAATTTTAAGATTATTTTGTTTAAATTGAAATTTTAATTTATGTATAAGAAATTTATGTCACATTAATATTTTCATGTTTAAATATTAAGACCCCTCCTCTATTAAGACCTCCTCCTCTTCCTCCTCTTCATCCAGGGGTGCCCGCCGAACTCCCGCATTTTTGAAATATGCCCTCCTAGTAAAAAAGGTTGCCGACCCCTGCTCTAAATAGTACTACTTCTATAATTTTAATCTCAGAGTTGAGTGACTGTTTTAAAGCCACTAGCTGGCTCCGTTTGGGGTTGTGATCAGGGCCCTATTTAGAAAATTCTTGACTATAGTCACAACTCGGGATGGGGGCCCCCCTAACACTGATGTGGGTGTAACATTTCCAAAATTAACACACACAAAAAAATAATCATGGATCATTGTGAAAATACCATTTTACCAAGAATTGGCTATTTGAAGCGTAGAAGCCTAGAACATTATCAAATAACAAAAAGCCATACAACATATTAACTTCCTCATTAAAACACCAATACAATGCAACCAGAAAAACTTATTAATCCCTTATATACACTATAACATACATATGATGAACTATACATGTGATGAAACAATGAATCAAATTTGAAAGGATATATAGAAAAATGTTATTAAAAAAAGTAAAAAAAAATTGAATTGGGAATTTTTTTTTAAATTAAAATTTTTTTGGGGGCCCACAACATTCGGGGGCCCCTAGGCCCGGGCCTATCGGGCCCAATGGAAAATCAGGGTCTGGTTATGATACATCAACTTTCAACACTACTTATAATACTTTCATCCTGCCTTTAATCACTTACTGCTGAGAACCACTTATTTCGGCAGGTGATCAAGTTGTAAGAAAATTGGAACTTTTTCAAAACCAGGCACTAAGGCTCATTACTGGGGCCGTCAAATAAACACCGATTGACGCTATGCTTTTGCTGACAAACAGTAAACCCATTAAAGTTATCATAGAAGAAAAGGCTCTGATTCTTTACGAAAAATTAATTAGATCTGACAACCTTTACTAGATTAATTATCCAAGGAACACTAGAAATTTAAAAACACAAAACGGTTTTGTTCAGCTTATCCAGGATATCAGGCGAAATTTTGAATTGCGAGATTATTTCCAAGGTCTTACAAAGCCTTCTAATCTACTTGACATTGTACAGATTGAAACAAATTTATACCTCTCACATGAACCACTATTCAAGCAGAACAACTCTACAGATATTTTGAGGTGTTATGCTCTAGATACTACCAATATGCGATACCCAAAATCTGAGTGGTTTCATGTATTCACGGATGGCTCCTTTTATGAAGATCTAATTACTGCAGGCTCAGGAGTCTTTCCGAGCTTCTCCTTTTATGCCTCTGCAGGGAAATTTCGAAAAGCTTTTGATGGAGAGGTGGAAGCTATCATAATTGCTCTGAAATACGTGTTGATTTTTGAGGATAAATTTGCTAGAGTGGTCATTTTTTCTGATTCCCAAGCTGCATTACAGGCTATTAGCTCCTCGACCCCCCCCCCCCCTCATTGGAGGAAATCTCCCAATGTCGGCATTATCTACGGGAGTTGGCTTTAAAAACGAAACGTGTGGTTTTTCAGTGGGTACCTGGTCTCTGTAGCGGGCCGACAGCCGGGCCGACAGCCTCGTGAAAAAGGGCTCGGGACTACAACAAACACAATTTTCAGCCCCATCTTTCCATTCTATCAAGCTACATATCAAACAAATAGTAGAAAAAGTTATAAATCCCAAATTAAAGATAGGGTAAAGTTAATGCGATGGAATATTGAAGATCTCCTAGCAATCCACAGTAGTCCCCCGTCGGGAAGCTGTTGTCTAGTTACGGCTCTTGACTGGGCATGACTGACTGGCGGAGCATCTCCACCGCATTGAAATTTTTTCGGGCCCTGGCTGCCCTCTTTGTAATTCGAAAGATCCAATGAATCCAGACCACCTCCGTCGATGTGCATCATTTTTTGGCGACTCTGAAACGGCGCTTTATTGGCGCGCTAGAGAACTTTTGAGGCAATGACTTCGGTCACTTTTATGTGCTTCTTTTGTTTATTTGTTTGTACTTTTCTTCTTTATATTTGCCTAGCCATTGGAAATTAAAAAAAAAAAAATTAATCTTTTTTTAAGTGTTTATTGTTTTTTTGTTATTTGTTAGAAAATCAGCTTCGACCTCGATTTGGCGCATTTACTTTGCTCGTTCTACAGCGGTAATAATTATAACTAAACACTTGAAAATGTGTTTTTAGAAATCTGGATGCGTTTTTAAAATTGGGAATGTTTTCTCGTTAATATAGTTTTTCCAACATCTGGACTTGAAAATTGTCAAAATCGTTACAATGTACTTTAAAAAAATTTTAAAGTAAGGGACTTAAAATATTTTAAAGTAACTGTTATGATGGGTACCAGAGATACCCCATTGCGTTGTGTGCTAAAATGGGAGATCCAACGAGATACTAACCGATCGACATGAAATTATAAATAAATTATAAACATCTTATTTACATAAATTTACAGTAATTAACATAAAGTTAACGTTGCATGAACGAATTCTTGACTATAACTATATATATAAAACAGTTCCGTAACTGACTGACTTACTGACTGACTGACTGACTGACATACAACGCACAGACCAAACCACTGGACCTAAAGGGCTGAAATTTTGCATAGCGATTTTTCTTATAGTGTAGGGGTGCACTAAGAAAGATTTTTGAAAAATTATTCTTAGATTTTTTTAAAATTAAATTTTTAAGCTGTTTTAGTAACTTATTTTCAGTTTGCATTTAAGATAATACTTTGAGGGTTATAAAATTTATATCACGAGAAAGATCATAAAAATTCCTTTAAAATGAAATTTTTTTCGAATCTTTACCTCCATTTCCTGATTTTTGGTGAATTTTTAAAGATTAATTTTTAGAATTTAATTTATTAAATGCTGATCACGTGATTTCTTTTTCTGGCACTTTAATAAATTTATCGTCATGTGCATAACAACTAAATAAACAAAAAATATTTTTTTTCCTGGCTAATGCGGCAGAATATTGGACATTATCCAAAAAAATATTAAAATACAGTAAAAGATATGTTCTTCGAACTGTACTAGATTAACTGTACTATAGTCTTTAGTATGTCCTATTAGATTTAATTTGAATATTTTCTTCTACATTATTTTGTCTATAAAAATATCCCTCACGATTTATTTTATAAATATATAATTTTTTTACATCAATTGTATACATTGATCTTCGTATTTATTTTATATATATATATATATATATATATATACACTCATGGACAAAAAAATTAGCGCACCAAGAAGGAGTCGTCAAAATGAAACGAAATTTTACATACGTAATGACTACTTTGATATAAGTAAATGATAAGAAAATCAAAGAAAAAGGATAATTTATTTCAGAGAAAAAGGCAAAAGAACGGAGGAGTTAATATTCCGTTTGGACCCCCTCTAGCGCGAATGCACGATGCGATACGATCGGGCATTGAGTCATACAAGTTCTGTATGATGTCTTGAGACATTTCGTTCCATATTTGCTGTAACTTTGCCTCTAGTTCGTTCAAACTCGTGGGATGCCCAACTCGTCGTCCCAAATGATCCCAGATATGCTCGATTGGAGACAAATCTGGGGATCGGGCAGGCCAAGGAAGGGTAGTAACAGTGCGGAGACAGTCTTGTGACACCCTTGCCGTATGAGGCCGAGCATTGTCTTGTTGAAAAATGGCTCCTGGGAGCCGTTGCATGAGTGGCAACACATGTGGTTGCAGGATTTCATGAACATACCGCTGGGCTGTCATGGTGCCACGGAACAATACTAGGGGTGACCGTGTATTGTAGGCAATGGTACCCAATACCATCACACCAGCTGTGGGAGCGATGTGTCGCTGTACAGCAAAGGCAGGATTGAAGCGTTCATCACGGGCTCTCCACACACGAACACGATTGTCATCACTGCCGAGATTGAATCTGGATTCGTCGCTAAAGACGACCTGGTTCCATTCCGCTGCAGTCCAGTTTCCTTGTGCGCGGCAATACTCCAAACGGAGGCGTCGATGGGTGGGTGTCAAGGGCAGCACACGTAATGGGCGCCGCGATACCAACTGTCCTTCAGCCAGGCGCCTTCGTATGGTTCGAGAAGACACAGAGGCCCATAGTGAAGGTGCTACCTGTGCCTGGATAGCGGCCGATGAAGCAGTTGGCTGTACGCGTGCATTTCTTATGATGTGGCGGTCTACTCGACGACTGGTCTGTCGAGGGCGTCCTGAGCCTGGTCTTCGTGTACATGACATCTCTCGGGTCCCCTGGTCCGAACACCTCCTCACAACACAATCAGAGCGGCCTAATTGACGAGCTACTCGCCTAGCTGACCACCCAGCTTCCATCATCCCGACGATTCTCGCCCTCTCAAACTGCGACAACTGCTTATATTGTCTTCGAACACGGCGTAATGGCATGTCTATCTCAGCTCTTCCTTTGTAAATGATTCAGCACACTCAAACAAGGTTTGGTTACCTGTTTTATACTCCACAGAGTAAGATGTTCAACGCCCTCTACCTGCTATACGTAATGCGCAATCACGCTGCATTTCTAATCGCTGCATTCTAATTTGCATATCTCCCCGACATGTACCTTCATTGCAAGTTTCGTTACGATTCCGCAATTATTTCTTGGTGCGCTAATTTTTTTGTCCATGAGTGTATATATATATATGCAAGCACTATTTTTAGGGGGTAATGACCAACCTGGGTTATTGCGGTTGCAGCAGATCTCGGTACAAATAATGATGAGGCACATCTTGGGGTTGTGACCGGCAAATTGAGACGAACATCTCGGGGGCGCTTCCGCTGCTGACGGGGCTTTACTGGAGACGCATCTGCCCTTCCATGGTCATAACGGCAGTCAAGGATTTTCGCTACATCTCCCGATCACCGAATCTCCTTTACTCTCTCTAGCCGACCCCTTCTCTTGAGGAAAAAACTCAGTTTCCCCCCTTTTCTTACTGGCCCCTCCTCATTTTTTCGTCTCTCTGTAAATTTATGGATGTTTCTCGCATTTAATTCGTGGGCAGGATGATGCGACATCTTCCCACGGTTGACCCACGTGGTATTTTATTTCCGCGAAATTGGAGCGCCTTTGCATCTTCTTGGATTTTGCTGGGGTTGATACCTTCTCCCATCTTAATAAGGGGTCCACACACATGCAGAACTGCATAGAATTCTGCGGGGAAAACAGTTATTTATGGGGCAGGGGACTCTCCGGCGATCCCTCCTCAGCGCGATCTTTTCGCAGTTCATTAAAGAGACACGAGGGATCTTGGGGGAGGGTGTTATAAATGGGGGAATATCTGGAAGACGCAAGCACGAATGACAACATCAGAGTGAACGGAACAGTCAGGTAGGGTTGATTAGTCTAGCTCCTGGGGCGTGACTAATTGACCCCAAAATGTGTCAAGAGGCGTCGGGGTGGGGGGAGGGTGCTTACTGCGTATGTGCTCTGTTTATATGTGGATGCACCATAATAAATTTTGGAATGCGTTGTTTACCAGAAGAAGATGGGGTACTAGCTCTACGGAGCAGGTGTACGACAGGTCCCTTCCTCCAGTATGGCCGTTTTACGACCCTGTAATTGCGTTGACGGAAAAAAAATGTCGATGTCACATACTGTTGGAAGGAATCAAAATGTCCCAATTGAGAATCCTTCCCAACAAACACATAGTAATCATTTGTAGCTCTTGACTTAGAAAATATTCATAGCAAAATATATTCACCGATTTTGAGATCTACTTGAGAAATATTAAATATCCTTAGGGCTTTTTGGGTTTTTTTCAACGTTAATTGCAGTTTTTGAGGGATCTCTTAGTACATACAAACTATTTAAGGAACATTTAATCACAATTTTTAGGGGCCTTTTAAGAAATTTATATTAAGAAAATATTTAAAGAAATATAAACTCACAGATTTTAGATGGATTTGAAAATTGTCTGAAGAACATTAATGCCATTCAAAGTTTTTAGAAATCTTTTTGCGAACTTCTAAACTGTCTGAAAACTTTATTTCAATTGGTATTTTCTAAATTTCTAATTTAAAGTTCTAGAATTTTTTTCCAAAAATTATTAAAATTTTCTATGTCTCGTTTGTCCTTTTTAAAAATTTATTCCCTAATTTAAGATTTCTAAAGGTGGATTTCAATTCTGTTTTTAAGTGTAGCCTTTCGAAAACGCATTTTTAAATGAATGTTTCGTTTAAATTATCACCTGGGTAGAACAAGTAGAGAAAAGGGGCCAAAACGAGATTGGCCATTTGTCTAAAAATCTAGACCATCCCCACCAAAGGAGCTAGGGAAATACACATAAAAACAAACAAAAGAACCCTGTAAATTATTCCTGTTTAAAGAAATCCTGGGCTCAAGGTAGCCTTATGGTAGCGCGTTGGCATTCGGTACTGACGGTGCACGTATCGAACCCCGACGAGCTTTTAAATACTGCCTCGTCTAGGCCGGATATGGGTACGTTAAATCCGTAGATCCTCTGCGGAAAATCTCTCTATGAGGTCAGAGAGGTGTGAGAGGGTACGATCCCCCAGATGGTGCACCTGGTGGTGCTCGGACTCTTTAAGCATGAATCAAGTTAGTTTTCATTTTTCCATAGCCTGAATGGCAGCGGAAGAATCTGAGAGAATTACAACACTGGAAAAATCAGGAAGTATATTTCTAAAGGACAAGAGATAGGGATACCTCGATTTCTCCATCTAATGCTGTGTTCTGATAACCTAGTGGTTGAAAATGAGAAAATAAGGAGAAGTATATACAAGCACAGGCGCTACCCTCGTTGTTAAACTTAGAGCCATCTGTATAAACATGTAACCATTCGCTGGTTGGATAACGTTCTTAAGTTGTATCCATGGCTATGGAAAATGTAATTTATGGGTCACAGTCTGATATTATTATAGATTTCCAAAGATCTAGGCGAGAAATGATATTACTTAGCTCAGAAGGATTACAGGGCAGTAATAGAGGTGCTGTGTCGAAGTGTAGCTTATACTTCAATTTGTCTCTTAGAGCACATTGGATGTATCCTTGCTGGGTCTTAAGTCTTCTTGGTTGGTCATTCAAAGTAAAAACTTTAGGCATCTGGGCAATTCTAATTATTTTCTCAATGAGCTTTAAGTTTGAAAGATAGATTTCATTAAACATGTTCGTCTCTCCCGTAAATTGTAACAGCGCACTAATTATTGGTGTTGTTTTAACAGCGCCTGTTTCTAATACGTAAAGCAAAATTTTATAAACGTCTATCTTATTTATCAGACTCTCAGAGTCAGTTTTTAAAGCACTATAACAATTTTGATAACAGATTTTACATACATCTTGTAAGTTGTGAGTAAGGGGAAGTTGCACAGCCCCAGCGGATACCTGCTAACTGTTTAATAACACACGTAGTATATTATACATTATACTTATATAATTTTAAATTACGGGAGTTATATATAACGAGATGACAAAAATTAATTTGCAATAAAATAAAAAGTTCATAATCTCATAAGTAATTTTAAACATGAATGGCAGGCGAATGGCCGCTGTGAATGTTAACTGCTAATAGAATAAAATACACGTCTTCCGGTTACTGGAAATAATCATCAAAAGCACAATGGCATGTCGAAGATCTGTTGCATTATCTAATTGCGAAATGACTGTCGAAAGAGTGGTGACGCACAAGTGTTGGATCTTCCCACTCTTAAGGCCGGTTACAGACACTGCGGAATTTTCAGCTGCTGAGAATATAGGCTTGTTTCACACTTTACCGGTTTTTATCGGCTGTCGTTTAAACGATACCGTATACACTTTATGGCTTGTTTCACACTGAACCGGTTTTTATCGGCTGTTGTTTAAACGATGCCGTATACACTTTATAGCTTGTTTTACACTTAACCGGTTTTTATCGGCCGTCGTTTAAACGATGCCGTGTACACTTTATGGCTTGTTCCACACTTTACCGGTTTTTATCGGCTGTCGTATAAACGATGCCGTGTACACTTTATGGCTTGTTTCACACTTAACCGGTTTTTATTGGCCGTCGTTTAAACGATACCGTATACACTTTATGACTTGTTTCACACTGAACCGGTTTTTATCGGCTGTTGTTTAAACGATGCCGTATACACTTTATAGCTTGTTTCACACTTAACCGGTTTTCATCGGCCGTCGTTTAAACGATGCCGTGTACACTTTATGGCTTGTTTCACACTTAACCGGTTTTTATCGGCTGTCGCTTAAACGAAGCCGTGTACACTTTATTTATAGGGACGAAGGGTGTGCGGCAAGTTTCATACTTGCCCGAGAAATGTCGTGGTCGGGTAAACGATACCTGGCTGTCGTGCTGAAGTCGGCAGCTCCCACTGCACTGGTCGACTGCGAAAAAAAACCCGGCTAATGAATGGGAGGAAGGGATCAGTGGCGCAGTACACATCTAGCCGGCACGTGTCGTTTGCAGTACGATTGTTTCCTGGTTTTGTTGCTCTTGTTTGCTGTTTTGAGATAAATATATATATTCCACAAATTACTTAAACAACGGAACGGATTTTGCTTTCATTTATCCTTATCTACAGATCACTCGAAAAAGAAAATATTTTTAACAGAGGTTGCGTTAAATCAGTTTTTTATCATGGCAGAAATTGATCTAGAAGTAATGATTACTTTAATGCACGATCGTCCAATTTTATGGGATAAAACTCAAGCATTCAATAAGGACAGAAACCAAACAAGAAGTGCTTGGGTCGATGATTTTAAAGAATTAAATGATAGTTTTGAAGAGTTGGGCCAACAGGAAAATAATGAATATGGTAAATAAAATACTACATATATTAAATTAAATACAATACATTAAAAACCAGAGTGTAAATGATTTTAATAAAATGATTAAAATCATGATTTAAATCGCATGATTTTTTTAAAAAGTCATCGATTTTAATAAAAAAAATTATTTTATGCATTGATTTGAAAATTTTTTGTATATTTTCCTAAGGGTATTAAATTTAAATATAAACAGGAAAGAAAGGAGACTTTTATGTATATCTTACATATCATTGATATAATTCAACTTATTCCCTTTATCTTGATTGGCTTGGCCAGATTTGTTTCTGAAAATAAGTCAGACAAGAGTGGGTGAAATGAATAGCAATCCTAAAGAACTTTATGGAACAGAAAGAGTTTGATATAATACAGATGTATATTGAAAAATATTTTATTGACAATGATCAGCAATGTTTGAATTTGGAAATGTTTATTTTCCGCATTAGTTATATGGTAGTATAATATATAGTTTTAAATCTATGGTATATATAATAGTTTATGTAACATAAAATTGATATATATATATATATATATATATATATATATATATATATAACATAGAAAAAAAGTATACGAAATGTTATACACATTAATAATATGAAAAATAAAATAAAATAAAAATAATAATTTTAAAAAATAATAAAATAAAATAAAAATAATTTTAAAAAATAATAAATAAAATTAATAATGATAATAATTTAAAAAATAATAAAATAAAAGCTGAAATAAAAAAGCCTCCATAAAAAAGCTGAAAATACAGGTTTAGCAAAATCTGTACGATCCGTATTCGAACTCGCGTCGTGTAGCGTAGTAAATGAACGCTCTTACCGAATGCGCCACAATAACATGCTGCTGTATTGTGTAAATATTTGTACTAAAATTGCTAGAAAGTTGCTATGGGTTGGTGAATATACATGTATTTATGGAGTAAGAGGAGTTTTAAGTTAGAAATAAGTTAGCAGGATAGAAGCCTAGTCTTTAACTCTTCAATAGACACAAAGACATAAGCGAGGGGGGTTGCAGTAGCGATTAAAAATGATCTTGTGACACTTAGCGTGGTTGATTCGAATTTTCCATCGCGTGTGATAGTGTCAATATGCCGTTGGATCCGATTTATTTTAGAGTATAAAATCTGACTTGAAAGATTATTATTTTCATTTATTATTCTGGTTTAATATATAACTTGAAACTTTTTGATTTTATTTATTTTTATCTTTTCGCTCGCTGTTTGCCATCTAACCCTAACGTGGACGCCATATTCAGAGGGGTGATTCCACAAAGTGTAACAGCTTACAAATTGTTGGTTTTTTATTAATTAAAAATCAACGGTAATTAATTTCGATTTTTGAAGTTCTTCAGACCCTCGGCTGTTTTTAAAGACGCCTGTATGTAAAATTTCACGATCGTTGCTCCTAAACTGTGGATTTCTATACAATTACAGAGATACAAACATTCATTTTTATATATTAGATATATATATATATATATATATATATATATATATATATAAATCATGATTTAAATAAAAAAAATCTGATTAAAAAAAATCATGATTTTTATACACCCTGTTAAAAACACATTAATTTTCTCATTAAGTGAATACAGTAAAAACATATCATCAATTAATGCACTCAAAATACAAAGAAACACACTGAAAACTAATAATCACACCATATTTTTTATTTCACATTACGCGCGACTGAACTCATGTCGGCTCAGCTAGATGTCAGTTACTCGACAGCCGGGTAAGAGCGAAAAAGATCCACTATCGTATCGGCGTCGGCTAGATGTCGGACGGCATTAAACGTTACACACAGGGCGGAAACATTTTCGTCGCCGTCTTACGAATAAGCTGGTATATGCAGTGTACTTTCACCTTGAAATCAATTACATAAGTTTAATTGTGTTATTCAAATTATTGATTGAGTATTTGAGAAAAATTGGATGATTTATTCAAGAGAAAGAGCTTCACAAAGTGAAAAAGCCAATAACGCGTTGGTCCACCTCTGGCCCTTATGCAAGAAGTTATTCGGTTTGGCATTGATTGATAGAGATGGCGGATGTCCTCCAGCGGGATATTGGGCCAAATTATGTCCAATTGGCGCCTTATATTATCAAAATACCGAGCTGGTTGGAGGGCCCTGCCAAACGTGCTCAATGGGGGAGAGATCCGGCGACCTTGCTGGCCAAGATAGTGTTGGACAAGCATGAAGACAAGCAGTAGAAACTCTTGCCGTGTACGCGCGGGCATTATCTTGCTGAAATGTAAGCCCAAGATGGCGTGATATGAAGGGAAACACAACGGGGTGTAGAATATCGTCGACGTACCGCTGTGCTGGAAGGGTGCCGCCGGTGACAACCAAAGGGGTCCTGCTATGAAACGAAATGGCACCCCAGACCATCACTCATGGCTGTCGGTCCGTATGGCGGAAGACAGTCAGGTTGGTATCCTACCGCTGTTCGAGGAGTCTCCAGACACGCATTCGCTGGTCATCGGGGCTCATTTCGAAGAGGGACTCATCACTGAAGACAATTCCACTCCAGTCAGTGACGTTCCACGTCGAATGTGCCCAACACCATTGCAAACGGGCTTGTCGGTGTACAGAGGTCAATGGTAGTAGCGCAAGAAGTGCCGTGAGCTCAGCCCCTTTCTCTGAGCCACCTATGAATGGTTCTTGCGGTCACTGAAGCACCAGTTGCACGTACGATCGATGATAGGGATGAATCTGGGACTGTGAATGCCGCTCTGAAGATTGCTCGGTCTTCGCGTTCTGTCGTTTCTCTAGGCCGACCGCTTCCTTCTTGACGCTGTGTTCGGCCATGGTTCACCCATTCCTTCCAACATCGTCTAACAGTGGCATCTCTCCTATCCAAATGTCGAGCGATTCGCCGATTAGACCAACCGGCTTTTTTGGGCCCAACTACACGTCCTCTTTCAAATGCTGACATCTCCGTATATTGTTCGTGCACCTGTATGCGAGGCATAGTTACTGTCTAAAAGAATTTATGACTTGGAATCGAAATTTCTCCACTTTAATAACCTGCCAGTTGCACAGTTAAGATGCACTGTAGCGTCAAATGTTGATTCATTGGTCGCCAAATTTTAAAATTTTCCATTTTACGTCGAAACCTGCATGCGTATCAATTTGTGTCCAATTTGCATTAACCCATCTTGGTGCTTCGATTTTTTTTGTCTAAGAGTGTACATACATTCACACATTAAATGGTAAGGATTAATCGAAAATGGTGTACTTCAACCATCGGAACCACCATCTCTTTCAATTTGGAATAAGCGTTCTAACGTATTCATTTCGCTTCATTTCATTAATTTCTTTCGTTCATTTCGCACATGCGAAATATTCAGGTAAATATATGCGTTGATTTAAATATAGAGCTTTGTATTCGTACGTAGTAGCTCGCTTGGCAGCGATAATGACAACGACAATGAATTTGCAATTCTTATGATATCCGTAATGTTATTCAAACTTGTATTGCATTTTCAGCTTGGTCATATTTAATTTTCTTCGATTGCTCTGCATCATTTCCTCGTATCTCTGACAGTTTATATTAATTCTTCGAGGTTTTATGTATAAATATACATTGCTATTTTGAGACAAAATGACTCAGTATAACTATTAATTAGGCATAGTACACGTTAATTAGAAAGCGTAGTGAAAGGAAAAGGAAGTTACAATATAATCATACTTAAATATTTTAGAGTTTTATTCAAAATAATTTTTTGACTGAACTAACTCGTCTATTTATGTCTCATCATAGCTGTAGAACTCCTAATATCCCGGCTGACTCTTGAACTTCCATCCTATTTCCCAATATCATCAAAATTACATAAAACTTCTGTCGCAGTTTCAACGTCAATTTACCAAACACTAATATTGAAATTCCCTATTCGGTTTCTTTGTGAAAATGATCACCTTTCTCTGTACGCTAATGCGTTTCATACACAACGCAAAGTGCATAATTCAGTTTAACCCTTCAGCTGGCGCGCCAAGTTTTTGAACACCAGCAGGCGCGTATGGCACAAAGTGCAACGTCTGTTTCAACCTTGATTATTCCTTTTGTAAAAATTTTTTTTTCAAATTGAAAATAATAATTCTGCTTTATATGACAAGATATAAAATGTTGATAATATTGAGATATATTTATAATTAAAGGCCAAAGAATGCAAATACAATCGCCTTATTTAAAAATTGTCCGGTTTACTGGATCTAAGGATAACTTACGAATTGATTCTTATTATGTCCAAAACCCTAAAAAACAATGAGAGAGTCCACTTTCGTGATATGCGGGATACCGTGTAATAGATGCTCATTTGATCGACTACATAAACTTCTGCTTTTGTTGTACTGTAATCCAGTATAATCGCTGGTTTACCACGGTTAAATCACGACTAACAATGAAGGGAAAGGAATAGAAGGGTCAGAAAATCAGACCTGCATTAGAAAGGGTGTAGTTATAAATAGAAACTGCTTAGAACATTCAACCCTTACATGTAAAAACAAACCATTCAAAATTACGAAAATGTTGCACTCTATACCCGGGTGCGACCGCTGAAGGGTTAATAAAATGCTATGCATGAGAGCTATTAATACGCAATTAATTTTACTGGAAGTATAATTCAAATTTTGGACACTAGGCAGATAGTGGTAGCGCATTGGGACAGATGGTGCTCAGTTTGAATCCCGACAAACGCCATGAAATGACATCGTGTCTAGGTCGGATATGGGCACGTTAAATCTGTACACCGAAAGTCTTTCCATGTGGTCAGAGGGATGGGAGGGAGGTACGAGCCATTCAGATGTCACCCCTGAAGGTGCTCTGTCAAAATTGAGTTGGCACTAGGGAGTAATGTTGACTTACCTCTATGGCGATCCTAGATAAGATGTAGTTAACAATTTTCATGGTTTAGTGTACGAATGTCACATGACAAGTGCATTCGCATTAAAAAATAATAATAATTAAAATTTAAGAAAATGGAGAGGCCTCTAATTTAGAAGTTTCCTTTTCCATTGCGCTTAAAAAACTAAATGAAATATGTTATTTTCTTCAAAAACACGTTATTTGAGAAGAGACTTGAAGAGAAAAGAACGCCTTTTTATGAATCCAATCAAAATGGCAACTTCAAATTGCGGCAATGCGCAATTAAAAAAAAATAATTCAGGTAGTCTCTTCTAACGTAACTACCACGGGTAATTAACGTAGGATTACTTATCGTTGCTCACATTTTTTTATATGTTTATATGTATGTATGTGTTATGTACAGGGTGGTCATAAAAAAACTTTGCATATATATGACACCTCTAGCGGAGGTTCCGTTCAACCGATTGAGATGAGATTTCAGCTATAGTTATTCAGAGGTATGAGCTCGAGATTTCGGGAACGGCAAACAAGTGGCGCTCATGGTTACGGTTTAAGGTACAGAAACTCAAAATTTTCGAATGACAACGCTTACTTTTTACCGTCGCAAAATGTTCAGCGCATGCGAAATCCCTAAAGAGCGTTGGAACGGTGCGTGTATCACAAGAAACTGACGCGTTATGCATGCACAAAAAAAACAGCTCTGCGAACGGTATGTGACGGCACCCATGTGGAAAATGTGTAATACAAATAAAAGATTTCCTTTGTTCGATCTCTGTTGTCATGATACACGTACCGTTCCAACGCTCTTGAACGGAACAGCCGCTAGAGGTCCATATATTGGCAAAATCTTTTATGACCACCCTGTATATATGTATCTATATATAAGTATGTATATATATATATATACATATATTTAAATAAAAATTTTGACGCATTTTGGTACTTTTCTGTTCAACTCTTTACTGCTTGTCCAAGCGATACAGACTGGGTTTGGCGCGCTGCCAAAATTATAACTCACGAGGTACGGACGGATGTTTTTAGCGTCTGAAATTTTGCTTTTCTGAGGACCGTTATGGAGTAACGTAATCCTATACGTTAAAAATTTTTTTGAAAAAATGCCGGAGCGTCCTCTCGGATATACGTAGGAGCTTTACGTAGCAGTTAGTGCGTACTCTCTCCCAAATTCTGCTTTTCAGTCTTTTCCTTTTGTAAGTCACCGAGCAAAATAAATATTTATTTTTAATAATCTTCTAAGGATAAAAAAGTTCCAAAAAATTCTGAAGTTTTCAGCTATCCGTATTACATTCTAATTTTGATGAGCAAAAAATATATAACTCCTGAACTGATGGCTAAAGTGTTTCTGAGAACAATCGTTTGTGCAACCATGTATTAAAAAGATAAAAGATGCGTTGAAAGGAGGTCAAGTTCAAGGGATCGCTTTTATGAGTCAAAATCGAGGGTTGTTAATTCTTCTAATCTAATTACAGAGGTCGACTGCCAGCTCGCTTAATGGCTATTAGATCGAGTAATTGCCATGTGTTCCAAATGCCCTTTCTGAGAAAGTATCATTTATGCTTCAGTATTTATTGAGTTACTCAGTGTAGGAAAAGAAAACTATTTTTCGGGGCTTTTGAACCTCAGCCTAAAGGAAAAAGTGCCTTTTAAGGATGAGTGAGGCAAATGCGCACTTAATTTTTACTTACTAACAGTTACCATTTATGGTATGTACATATATATTTATAACAAATTAATTATCTTGAAAATTAACAGTATAAGACCCAAGTTCTAAACAGGATCAATTATCACATGAGGTGGGAAAATTTTTTTTTCAAGTAGTCTCTTCTAACGAAACTACCGCGGGTTATTAACGTAGGATTACTTATCGTTGCTTACCTCTTTTGTATATATATACAGGTGGTTATCAAAATAATGGAAACACTAAGAAACATCATGAAAACCTTTATTAATACGGGGCAGGCTCACCTTTTTTATGTAATACCACCTGATTCACCTTGGAATTGGATTTTACAAGTCATAAATAGTGGTTAAGAATATATTATTGCATTCTTCAGGGAAAAATCATGAAAGTTAGCTGTAGAGATGCTGTGGTGGATATCGATACCTTTATCTATCCGCTTATACAGATAATGGTGGTTAAATGATTTATAGTCGGGGGGATAGCACAAGGCAAGATAAGATATTTAACTTCTTTTTCATGCTCTTCAAACCAATACTTGATAGATTTAGCTGTATGTATAGGGGGATTTTCATACCGGAGAACACCATCTCCTGCAAGAAACAATGTTTGCACTATAGGATGGACTAGTGAGCTAAAATTTCGACATAGTCTTTCTCATTAAATCTCCCTTGTAGGGTTACAATAGGGCCTGAAGAAAATCATGAAATGCCATCCCAAACCCTGATAGATCTACCTCCATGATGGACAGTTGAGATGAGACAGCCAGAATCTTACGCTTGTGTAGGTGTTCTCCAGACATACGCACGTCCTGTTGCGAGGCACAATGTGAACAATGATTCGTCGGACCAAATGCCGTTTTTCGACATATTACTCGACCAGGATTTGCTCTCGTGGCAACATTGTGGGTGACATTTTGTATTGGCATCTACTACAAGTGGCTTGGGAATAACTACTCTTCCGTAAATGCTTTGTTTGTGAAGTTCCCTTCTACCTCTAATGGTTGATACCGGAACATGCAGATGCCGATTGAGCTCTTCGGACATTTTGGTTGCAGTTGTTTTCTTTCTTCATGTTACAATCCGCTTTAATACCTCATCCGTCTCGTTCACTCAACTCTCCCTTTCGCCCAATATTCTGTTTGGCAAATGATATTTTTACGTGCATTCTGTATGCTATCATGACTTTCGATACCATAGCTCGAAAAATACCCATTAGCCTGGGGGTTGCAGTAACAGATAGTCCAATTTAAACGCGCTCCAACAATTTGCCCTTTTCGCAAGGTCTGCAAGGTCTGCAAGGTTTGACATTTTACGCTGTTCCCCCGAAAAGCACGATGCCCTTTGCTTCATTGCTGCTACCTAACAGTAGAATAATACATACACTATATTATATAAAAAAATACCGGTGGCCAGACTTGTTTTTTAAGGAATACGAAGCACATTCATAAACACCACTAATATTGATAGGTGTTTCCATTATTTTGACAACCACCTGTATGTATGTATGTGTTATGTATATATGTATCTACAGAGGCTGTTCACACATTTTTTAGACGATGTATATTGTATTCAAAAAACTAAATTACATAAAATTCTTGTGTTTTAAATGTTCTATTTGACATCCCTTATTCTGAACAATCTTTCGACACCGCAATTTCCAGGATAATAATGCCTTTTGAAGTGTCAGAAGAGGTATTCTATCCTATTCCTCCTGAACAGCTTTCCAGAGTCCTGTAAGGGTTTTGGGACGACGTTTCGATAATGCAGATTTTAAAAGTCCGAAAGCACAAAAATCCATAGGTGATACATCGGGAGATTTAGTAAGGATATCAGTGAAGGGTATGGCCTTGATACCAGTTTTTTGTTCCATTTCTTTTAGGAAATTTACAGTGGATTTTGTTGTGTGACTGCTATCTTTGTCCTGATGGAGTCTCACAGATTGATGGCACTGTGGGTAAAGCGATGGTATTTCATTCAGAAAAATTGGCGATAAAATATGTTCCTGATAGTATTTGGAGTTAATCTTGACATTTCTTCCACTCCCTTTATGTTTAACTTGACATTATAAGGAAAACCAGCAACAATCATGAATCCCTTAGAAAAACTTTCTTTCGATTCTTTGAACCATGTACTTAAATTTTTTTCTCCCCTTTTATGATAATAAATGGCTCTTTTTTTGTTGCAATCATTTAAATGCACCCATGATTCATCTATTGTGACAATTGTTTTCCATTTTTCTTTGGATAAGTCTTTCTCATATAGAATTCTGCAGCGTGTCCTGCGTTCAGCGATATGATTTGAAGAAGACGATGCACATTGCGTTTTTTAGCTTTCTTAAGATTTAAATCAACGTTTATAATTTTGTTTACAGTGGACACCGAGCATTTTAATGATTTTGTAACTGTCCTTTGACTAGGGGGATTTTCTTTTAACATTAAACAACGTACCTTTGCAATAGTCGAAGATGTCCGTTTTTTCGTTGGATACTTGTTTGGAATTTTTGTCCCTCTTGAGGCTCCAATTTGACGTTTTTTTCCTTTCTTGTTGACGATATTACCTATCGACGCTTTAGATATCACAAAACCATGACTCTCATATCGTTTTTGGATAACGGAGTATGCATATTTCTCTTCGGAAAGAGCATAAATGTAGCCTTCGAACCACTGCTTTGTTAAAACCGCCATTTTGAATAAAAACAAAACTTTCAAGCCGCAAATGATAATTTTGACTTTTAAAAACATAGTACAATTGCAATTATTTCTTTTGAAGCAAACGATTTTTTATTACCGCTTACCAAAATCGTCTAAAAAATGTGCGAACAGCCTCTGTATATATATGTACGTCAAAATTATGATTAATTTTGGTACTTTTCTGTTTAACTGTTTACTGCTTGCTCAAGCGATACAGACTAGGTTTGGCGCGCTGCCAAAGTTCTAACTTGTGACGCAGGACATCTGAAATTTTGCTTTCCGGAGGACCGTTATGGAAGAACGTAATTCTATGTTAAAAGGTCTTCCTTTAACTTGTAACTGCGTTTTATTTTAATGGATGTCATACTATCGTGTTCTGGGTTTCATATTTAATTTATCTAAGCTAAGTTTTTAATATTTTATCTATCTAAGCAATCTAAGCTCATGATATTTGTTTGATTTGTTACCTTGACATCTACATGAGGACCGTCTATAATGTCGGATGTCTATGTTGTTGATCGCTACGTTAGATTTTTTTTAACAACTGGGATTTATTTAATAAATAATTAAACTGAAACGATTTTAAGTAAACTGAAAGGAGAATGGGCTCAGTAGTATAATTTCTGAGGAGTAGCGTAAAAAGATAAAATGAGGACCAAGCATGCTTGGGAACTAAACTCTGGGGGGCCCACGTCAGGTTGACCACCTGACTGAGACATATGCTGTATGGCACCCCAAGTCCACGGTCAAGAAAGCGGAGATGAGCCCCGCCCCAGGCCCTGGTCCTTAGCAGACTGTAGTTCCATGAGTTTAGTTTTTAGATTTTAGCGTAAGAAGAACGGAGAAAGAATTTGTCCACAAACGCTAATCAAAGTGGCCACGACAGACAATGGTTCATCAACGCAGCGGGTAAGAGGGCCTTTTCACATAGGAGTCCGTTGCGTTGCGTTGCGTTAAGGAAAAGATGACGTTGAGACGAAAATAAACCAATCATATGCCTCCAAACGATTAGCAAGGAAATTTTTAAAGCCTATGATTGGTTTATTTTCTTCTCAACGTCATCTTTTCTTTAACGCAACGCAACGGACTCCTATGTGAACAGGCCCAGAGAGTTGAAGTATCCCCAAGCGCATATTTTTAAGTAAAATTTTCGGATGACAGCTGCCTGTGAAAAGTTCCTCAGCCTTATGAAGAAATATTTATTTGTTCAAAATGAGTGGGCATCATTTTTCTTTTTACTGTGGGTATTAAATAGCTATGTGCTCATGTTATTCGTTTTCCCCTACGCTTCATGTAGGTCATTACCGCCTTAGTTTAGGAAGTTCACTGAGAAGTATAGCACGATGGTTTAACCGTCACCTCAGCTGCCTAGAAAACACGATGCCTGCTTCCGTTATCCGAAACAATATAATTCAGGAGATCGGAGAAGAAAGCAGGAATAAAAAATTAACCCTGATTTTTAAAAAAAATTAAATAAAAAAACAGAAATCTAATTATGGATATGTTAAGAATATCGAATTACCACTTTTACGTCTACACTCGCCCTTAGTATCTTGTAAATAGAATTTAAGCCGGTTATTAGGATCAAAATGATCGCGTCCCGATGTGGTCGAATTAACCGGAATCGACTGTATATATATATATATATATATATACATACACACACACATTTTTTCTTCTTTTATTTAAACCAGTGGTTCCCAAAGAGGGCAGTACCGCCCTCTGGTGGGCGCTGAGAAGATCCAGGGGGGGGGCACTGCTAATCCAAGATATAATAGAGAGGGGCGCTCAAACTCAGCTACCAACAGTTCTGGCTGCAAAATCAGATACCGATACTTCATCCAGGATTATAGGCTATAGCGCAAAAGTTTTTAATTGCATTTACTTCATTCTATATAGTGGAAAATGGGTTCAGTGTAGTCACAAATCTGCCTTCTAAAAACAGAAACCGACAACAAATAGCTAATCGCGATGATTTAAAAATGCATCCGACAAAAATAGTGCCGAATTCTAATTAACTGATAGCAGCGCACCAAGTTCCTCTTTCTCATTAGGATTAGGTTTAAAGCGTTTCGTAATTTCCATTTTAATATTATCCTTCGTTATCTCCATTTTGTGTGTGTAATGCGAATTTTTACTGTGGTTGGTTTTGATAAATAATTTTATAATTTTAAGCTTCAAGGTGTCTTTCTTATTTACAACACCTTTCTTTACTATGTTGAGGGACACAAGTAGAAATATACAGTGGAATCTCGATCTATCGTTTTTGAAGGGACTGACTAAACTGAACTATAAATGCGGGAAAACGATAGATCCGGGAACATAACAAAGCAATATGATAGTCGGGACTGGGTGAAATAAATGACACATACGAGAAAACGATGATTCCGAAAACGATCGATCGAGATTCCACTGTATATACAGTAAAATCTCGTTTATTCGGACTAACTAGGACCATAGGCAATCCGGATAATCCAGGTAATATGGGTAATAAGCAAAACAAAATATTTAACTAAGCTAACTTACCGTTTATTACGATAAAAAACTACGTTTTGTAACAAAATTACATAGTATTGTTTACAAGACATTAAAAAATATAAAAATAACTTTTCACATCATGTCTTGACAAAAAAACTGTAAGTCTAGCAAAGCTTTCTTAAACTCAACAAAAAAGCATTTTATTACCATGATTTACTGTACAATCTATGCAGGAACTGTACATTGAATCAAACTAAAAATCGAATATTTGGCGTACTTGAAGTTGCGTTCTTGCTATCAGAGTTAAAAATTATTATCTAATGTGAACATTAAATAGAAATAAGGTCTAAAAATCTGATCCGGATAAACGAGGTTTTACTGTACATAAAAGGAAGTAAATTTGTCACTGTATCTCTGTTTGTTACCTTAGGAAGGAAAATTTGCCGGGGGGCGCTGAGCAATTTTTCTTTTGAAAAGGGGCGGTAGGTGAAATTAGGCTGGGAACCTCTGATTTAAACAGACAAATATGAAGTGCACAATCAAGTAACCGGATGTTAGAATTTCTTCTTCTAGGAGTGTAAAAGAGACGAGAAAAAATATTTTCACCGCATTTAGGAAGATATGAACGTCTACTACTGAGATAAAGGAAGACAGAACCTAAAAGGCATTTAACCTTTAAAGAGATTTAGATAATTATTCGCCTCAAGGTTTCTTGAAAACTTTAACCTCACTATCTGAAAAGAAAAAAAAGTGATTTATTAAGTGACGAACATGCACTGGAAACCTTTAAAAGTTATTGGTATAAATATTTTAAACTTCCCCCATACACATTATTTAGAGAACGTCTTGAGTATAATGAACTAAAAGTTATGGTGTGAAAAAATGTTCTCTATAAAACTGCTGCAGTTTTTGTACATTTAAAATTGAGGAAATATTCAAAAATTCTCTAAAATGGGAATGTATCGAAAAATATAATTTTTTTTTAACCTAAGATTTCCTTTCATTACATTACTAGCGGCCCGTCCCGACTTTGTCCGGGTTGAACAAAATATTACACCAATAAATTTCCAGTTCATAGCCAATAAATTGTAAATCTTTTTTTTTACCTTAATAATAACCTAAATAATACCTTAAATTAATTTTATGTTAGTTAATAATTAAAATAAATTTTTTAAAAGAAAAAGGCGTGCCGGAGAACGGCTAGGTTCGAACCGCTAGCGTCAGAACAGAAGCCCACCGCGATAGCACCACGATAAGGATCGTTGAAATCTTCGGAACAAAGAAGACAGTAGAAGACAGTAGCGGAAACAATGGAGATTGTTAGGATTAAGCCCCTAACTTTATTTCTACTGATCAGATATACATAATATATAGCCTATGTCCATCTGGAATAATGTACCTTTCAAACAGTGAAAGAATTTTTCAAATAGGTACAGTGGTTCTGGA
This sequence comes from Dolomedes plantarius, assembly GCA_907164885.2. Taxonomy (NCBI): domain Eukaryota; kingdom Metazoa; phylum Arthropoda; class Arachnida; order Araneae; family Dolomedidae; genus Dolomedes; species Dolomedes plantarius. Next base: position 146,276,392 of record OU015495.1, read on the forward strand.
GATTACCTTCCACGTACAAAATCGCTCTCTCTCTTTATATATAAGTATAGATTAGAGCACTAATGCGTGCAAATGATAAATGAAATATATCAATAAATCAGTATTTTTTTTCACGAGAGTATTTTTGACAATTGAGGCGGTGAAAGGCAAAGAGAGTAAGTTTGTAAGTGGCTGACCTCCAGAAAGTGATAATTTTCTAACACATTCTCGATGTGATTGTGCTAGATCTGTTTTTGTACATTTTTTAAGTTCTTTTAGCATCCTGTTTCTACAACCATGGTCTATTGATAAGTGTGCCTCATGAATTATGGTAAAAAGTTCTTCAAAGTACACGTAAGATCTGTGTAGGTAACCTGTGTAACGCGTAAAAACGCCAAGCAGCTGCGCAAACTGAACGAATTTCGGTAAAGTTATGGACTTTTAATCACATTTGAAGGGTCTAGGGTAAAACCACTTTACTCCAAAAACCTCGTTGTGAGAAAAACGAATTTGAAAGTTGGAGAAACGTGGTTTTTCTATGGAACGCTGAAACTTTATCGCTATTTTTAACGGCTTTAAAGGGGTTCTGCCCCAGATATGAATGCACATGGTGTTAGTACTCCTTGAAAGCTACAAGATGGCACTGCTAACTCATTTTCGCAAAAATGGCTATAAAGTCGTTTTACCCCTGGACCCCTTCATTTACCATTACGAGTTGGGAATTACGTAAACAAACCAGTTAATTTGATAAATTTTCAATTATTTATCATATTTACCAAATTTAGTGGTGATTATGTATAATAACCGGCATTTATATATAATCACCGAAATTATATATAATCACCGGGTTAATCACATTTACCGTAATATTATGTTTATACATGAGGCGGTGAAAGGCAAAGTGGTGTAAGTCAGTAATAGTATAAGTGGTATAAGTCCCAAGCGTTTTACTGCAAAAACTACAAAAAATTCCACTATAAATTGAACAAATTATAATATGTAATAATTATTATAATATTGCAAATAATAATTATTTACAATTCCACTATAAATTGAACATGGAAATTACATTTTTGCCCTAAAATAAAAAAAGTTGAAAATGTGACTTATACCTCTTTCACCGTCTCATATATATATATATATATATATATATATATATATATATATATATATATATATATATATATATATATATATATATATATATATATATCTGTATATATATATATATATATATATATATATATATATATATAAATATATATATATTAGTGAATTTTGAACGCAATAGGATGCTTTAAAGTAAATAATGTGAAGTAGAATCAGCATTGTTTTGATTTCACAACCTATATTATCTCCTAGCTTTTATAATAATTTTCTCGAGCTGAGTTTACTTATGTAAAGTGCAAGAAATAATAAAAAAAACGCAGGACATAACAATTTTTCATAACGACGCATTATTTGAATTTGAGTTCCTGTTTTTATGAGATTCGATCTTGTATTCAAATATATCTGTTGGCGGCAATGTCTACGTTGGCGATCGCTAGACGCGGCTTTGAGTGCCGTCCAGTGTTAGAAGAGTTTGTTAGAACAGATTTACCTCTCGTGCATCGTATGGCCGACATTTGCATTTCGATACTGCTATGGTTCTGTCAATATATGGAAAAAAAACTTTGTTATGTTGTGATATTTAGTCACACCAGTTGAATAAGTTACATATAGTTCATTAAAACTAAATGAACCACGAAACGTATGTTCCCCCAACCCCGGTTAAACATGTACACCTTTCAAGTTTTATGCATAAAATTAATGATTAATGTACGTGGAAAAGGGATAAAACATGGCCATATCTAGGAAATTCCTGGCTTAATTTTAAGTGGGTTTGTTCTGCCTACTGACATAAGGGGTATTGTGTTTTTTCAACCATGGTGCTATTGTTTATAGACAGTTTAGGAACTTCACTTTGAAACAGATAAACAAATGTGGATAAAATACTGGTATTTTATTCTTGATATTTGTATAACAATATTTGTATCTTTTCCCCCTTTAAATCTAAATTTAACACAATTAAAAAATTAATATATTAAAAAATTATAAATTTATATACTGGTAAAAAATAAATGTATGCACCAATAAGTACTTTTATATATATATATATATAAACTCACGGCACAACAGTCCAATGTGGACCAGGGCTGGGGGTACCCATCTCCGCTTTCTTGACCTTGGGGTGCCATACAGCATATGTCTCAGTCAGGTGGTCAATCTGACGTGGGATCCCAGAGTTTAGTTCCCAAGCATGCTTGGTCCTCATTTTATCGACCTACTCAAGGGATGAAAGGCTGAGTCGACCTTTCCCAGTCACAGGGTCGAACCCTGGACCTGTGGGATGGGAGTTTGACGCTTTTAACCACTACGCCACCGGGCTTCATATATATATATATATATATATATATATATATATATATATATATATATATATATATATATATATATATATATATATATATATATATATATATATATATATATATATATATATATATATATATATATATATATATATATTTATATATATATATATTTATTTATTTTATTATACAAATTTTGAGGGAAACTCCATGGATGACTGTTTAAAAACTCATTTTGGATTTAGAACAAAATAATTATATAATTAGGGTTATATATTTAGAAAACACACACTTTTCCCTATACTATATTGTTCTTCTAGACAAGTGTACAATAAATAACAAAAAAAAAAAAAAACACTCTTTCTTCACCCCTCTAAATTCTGATTTTACAAATTTCACTGGAAATCATAAATTGTTTTCCACTGTATAAGTTTTCGATCGCATTTATGTCCTTCATAACCTTTCGAAACCGATGCTCTTGAAAATTTGCTTAGCAGGCATGTCCACAGTCATTGCACTTTTAAGAATAACGCGGGTTAAACTCCTGCCTTTTGTTCTCTCGATCATTAACAAGCGCAGATACGCGCTTTGAATCAACCCTAAAATCCAAAAGGCCAGCATTACAAAAAAACAGAAATTTCCAAAATGCTTCCATATATTTTTCCACAAAATACTCAAAAGGGAGATTAAAAACTCAAGGCTTCGTTGTGTACAACTTGTGAAACAATTTTTACGTTTTTCCGCTTATGACCTCTGTCGAACCCGACTTTGTTTACAACCCGGCCGCGAGCGGGGCAACCTTCAGCCGCACCTTGAATTTTACGCGACAGATGGCGCTGCTATCAACCGCTCGCTCTTGAGATTCCTCCATCCGTTTCTATCTTATCCTTTTAGCCAGCATCTCCCCCGATCAAAACTCTTCCGCGATGCATCAGGGATAAGGCTTGACAGACATATTATGCTTCTTATCGGAACACGTGCTTTTACGACTTGTCTTTCAACTGCGTCTGGGGGAAGGGTTCTTGTGAGTTTTTAAAAGGGTTGAACTGTGATTCCTGACTCTTTACCAAGCAACCTGTGGATCTGAGAAGTGGAAGAGAAAAAAATTTGTTTCCTCTCAGGATGGAGTTCGACAAAAGAAAGGTCTATCCGAGTCCATGGACGACCGCGAATTTTTTCTCCAGGACTTTTTTCTGGTAAGTCAGCTGATTCATACTATTTTTTAAAAAACTTTTTGGTGGCTTCTTTCTTCTTAGTTTATTGCATTGTAACTTGAAACAGTTTAAACGCAAATATTCTTCAGGTAGCCAGACACCTTTATGAGTGTAAGATGTTAATAATATCAGTTTCGGGTTTAATTCGGTAGTTATATGTAAACATTGTTTCGTGAGAGTATTCAAACATAATTCTATTCGAATTTTTACCTTCAAGCTTATGTTAGAAAACTTATAATTGAAACACAATAATGTAAACTGATGCTGATGGGAATTTTTTTAAGCAACAGAATTGTTACTATTACCACTGAGAGCCCGTAAGCAATTTTTAATTTAATAAGTAAAATTTCCAAATTATCTAAGCATTATCTAATTGAGTATGAGACGAATAAAGTTGTTTATTTTGCAAATTTTATGCATACACATACACACAATATATATATATATATATATATACATACATACATACATACATACATACATATATATATATATATATATATATATATATATATATATATATATATATATATATATATATATATATATATATATATATATATATATATGAGGCGGTGAAAGGCAAACAAGTTTAAGTCACATTTTCCACTTTTTTTACTTCAGGGCAAAAATGTAATCTCCATGTTCAATTTATAGTAGTATTGCAAATAATTATTATTTGCAATATTATAATAATTATTATGAATTATAATTTGTTCAATATATAGTGGAATTTTTTGTAGCTTTTGCGGTAAAACGCTTTGAACTTGCAACACTTGACTTACTGACTTACACTACTTTGCCTTTCATCGCCTCATATATATATATATATATATATATATATATATATATATATATATATATATACATAAACATTCATACAAATTTAATAAAATTTCAAATTACGGTATTTTTATCTTGTGTTGTTTCGTTTTAATTTGGTATTACTGTTAATTTTACTCCGTGCATTAAAAGCGAAAATTTTAGCCCATTGTCGGATAATATATCGACCCAAGAGAACAAAATTCTAAATATTTTTGAAAAAAAAAAGAAAAAAAAGAAAAAAAAAAAAAGATTTGTGTAAAATAGTAGAAGACGTCAATAATTAAAGTTTTTCTACTTTTTGAGTTACATTTGCATCATTTTTATAATACTTACGATGAAACGCATGAAAACATTCAATCTCTCTATATAAAAGAGTTCCGTAACTGACTGACTGACATATAACGCAGAAACCAAACCGCTAGACCTAAAGAGCTGAAATTTTGCATGGCGATTCTTCTTATAGTGTAGGGGTGTACTAAGAAAGATTTTTGAATTTTTGAATTTTTGAAAATTTCTTTTTAGACTTTTTAAATTAAATTTTTAAGCTGTTTTTGTAACATTCTTTAAAGTTTGTATTTAAAATAATCATTCGAGGTTTTTAAAATTTATATCACGAGAAACATCATAAAATTTCCTTTAAAATGAAATCTTTTTCGAATCTTTACCTCCATTTTTTGATTTTTGGTGAATTTTTAAAGATTAATTTTTAGAATTTAATTTTTTAAATTCTGATAACGTGGTTTTTTTCTTTTTGTGATACTTTAAACTAATTTTGCATCACGTGCATAACAACGAAATAAACAAAATAAATTTGTTTTCTTGCTAAATACGGCAGACGATTGGACATTATCCAAAAAATATTAAAATGCAGTAAAAGAAATGCTCCTCAAACTGTACTATATTAATTGTATTATATTATTTAGTATGTTCTATTAGATTTAATTTGAATATTTTCTTCTACATTATCTTGTCTATAAAAATATCCATTACGATTTTTTTATAAATATATTTTTTCGCTTTTTTACATCAGTTGCATACATTGATTGTTGTATTATATATATATATATATATATATATATATATATATATATATATATATATATATATATATATTTGGGGGAGCATTAATTGCATACATTGACCATTGTATTTAATTTGAATGTACTCGCTAGCAAAATACAGGTTTTCAGCTAGATTACTATAAAAGGGCAATGCGCTTGAAAAATGATGCATGGAAAACACGATAAATAAAGTACAGCATTATAAAATATATCGAAGAATTTTTCACTGATAAAAAACAATGAAATGTCCTGTAGTGGCATTTAAAATTATCTTCATATTCAGAATTCTGAAATTAATTGTATAATATAGTTGTAAAGAGTATATTCAACATGATCTGATTCCCAATACAAAAATGAAACGAATAATAACATAGGGTTAGGAACACTTTCCAAATAGGCCTAATAGATTGCATTCACATGCACACATATATATTTGTTAGATTCTGATTTTTGTGAGAAAGGTCATATTTACACCATCTTTTACAATAGTCATTTTTCTTTCTCTTATTAAAAACGAACCATTGATAATCGAACCTACTGTTTTCTCGGGTTCTCGACCCCAATGAAGACACTGGACTATCATGCCATGTAACTGATCAACCTTACCAGATACTGAATACATTTTAAGCTTGTTGAAATTCTTGTGCCATGTTACCAATTTATGTTATGGTCTGAAATCGGCTTCGTTGTTTCATAAAATGTACTTTATTGCACTCAGTATATTTTTAAAAATCTGTTTCACAAAAAGTATACCACTATGCAAATTTCGAATTTGCCTGTAACTGAAAACGCTCTCATATTTTAGATGTCGGAAAACAACAGTCTTACCTCAAACTTTTGTTTTATGAATTAAGAAGTAAATGATTTGTTAAATTTTACGAAAATGATCTGATGACTAAAATAGCCTTTGTTTTTGATTAAAATATCCATTTCATTTGTCTGCTTGAATTTGGGCTAAACCAAAAGTGATCTTTCGTTCGTTTTTCCTTTATTTTTATTGCTTGCAATCGTGATTGTTCATACGGTACTTTAATTTTTTTTTCAAAATTTAAGTATTCATATATTAGTATAAAGAATTATTTTAACGTAGATAAAATAATAACGATGATATTTTAACGATGATAATTTTAACGATAATAAAATAATATAAACGGTTTTAACGTAGGATTACGTTCCTCCATAACGGTCCTTCGGAAAGCAAAATTTCAGATGTCCTGCGTCGCGAGTTATAATTTTGGCAGTGTGCCAAACCCAGTCTGTATCGCTTGGACAAGCAGTAAACAGTTAAACAGAAATGTACCAAAATGCGTTAAAATTTTGATATACATATATGTATATATATATACATACGTACAAATATATAGATACATATATTCATAGCACATACATACATATATACATACAAAAGAGGTAAGCAACGATAAGCAATCCTACGTTAATAACCCGCCGTAATTTCGTAAGAAGACACTACTTGAAATTTTTTTTTCAATTATTTTATACCCTTTACAGCAATGGGTGCGCATGATATTGGTTCTTATTTATTTTGCTTTACTTATGTGTTTCTATTTACGCTTTTATGACTGTTAACAACTCTCAACTTGCTTTTACGTATAATAATATCGGTAATTTAACTTTTTTTCCCGTAACTGCTAATATGATGTATGAATATGTTTTGTGATACGATATGACTTGATAATATATCGCTCACTCCTTTCAACAACGTCATATCTATAAAAACGTGATTTTTCAGGAGAGTGATTTTAAAGTTTAGAAGTAGAATAAAATGTATTGAAAATAAATATTAATTCTGCTCTCTAGCGGCTAAATATTGAGTGGTGAGGTATGACGATCTTGTAGGGATATACTACTCTTTCAGGGCATTCTGAAAACAGGCATAACTAAAAATCGCCGATTTTTGAGATATGACGTTGTTGAAAGGAGTGAGCGATATGCTATGATGACATGAATAAATATGTGGGTGTAGACACTTTTTTAAAAAATTAGTTTTGTTATAACAAAATATCATTAATATTTGATAAGTTCTCTCACTAGCTGTTGCTTTCTATATAATATTTGGTACTTTTCCGTTAGTCGGGCGCAAGGGATATATCGCCAAATATGGTTCACAAGTCACATTTTCTGTTGTTTTGTTTAATTAACTGTAACTCCCGTAATACTTGTGCTTGAATAAACAAAATATATAAGTAACAATGAATATTTTATTAATTTAGTAAATATTTAGTTAGGAGACCAAAAATCTAATATCTTTCAAGGTGTCATCAAAAAGACTGTCGCCACAGAACTTCAGCTAGGTACGATTACAAATGGTGGCGTGCTGTTCGCCAGGTATATCGCCAGCGTTATATCGCCATATGGTACTCTATCACTAGTCCTCAATCTTTTGTGCGATTGTGAAGAAAGCGAATATAGTTTGTGGTTAATTAGTTTCCAAATTTTTATTCTTGTGAATTTTGGTGTTATTTAGCTGGGTCTCTGAACTTCATGTTCTCTCAGATTTAAACCCGCTGATCCACCCTCTTCGTCCAATGTTTCGTGTGATACAATACGTCTTCAAAGTGTAGCCTGTCTATTTACCATTATATCGTTTTCCTAAGGTTGTTAGACTGGTAGCTTTTCATTCTCGCCAATGGCGATACATGTTAGGACAAACGCCAAATGCGCCCAGCTAACGGAAAAGTACCTAATATTTTAAACAATCTATTTTTTATACAATTAAAATTTATCTCTTTTAATAACGTATCTCTCCAAGATTTCATGAGGAGCAGACTAGCACGAGGAGAATTAAAACTAACTAAGAGAAACATATCTGATTCCCCCCAAAACTTCTCCTTTAAAATTAATTATTTTTAGTTTCTCTTTGACAAATGTATTAAATGCATGAACAACAGTAACATAAAAGAAAGTACGCCAATACTGATTTTTTTTGTGCGGAATATCATAATACATAGACTATTTCTTGTCTGTTATAGTAACATCATTACTCGTATAATATATTTATTACAAAATACTTCTGAGCTTGAATTATCATTTTTTTGCCTTATACTACCATCTAAATCTTCTATGAGATGGATATGAGAATATGTTCATTTTAACCGTGGAGAAACAAAGTGTTTACTCCATTAGTTGACGGCGGAATTGCATCTCATTGAACATAATGCTAGAAACTGGTAAAGTTGCTGTATATTTCTTCTGTAAAGGGAGTCTGTTTTACCTTACAAACGTATAGCACACGGACTTAAGACTAGTCTCCCGTCTCCCAAACTGGCTTATTGCTTGATATATATTCTTATTGCTCATAATTGAGCTCTTTTTTTCTGTAATTATGACATTCCTGAAATGAAAGATTTCATAATAAAACATTTTTCACGTACTCAAAACTTCGAGATAGTATTTTTTATCCAGTTTGCCCAAGTCATTGAAAAGAAGAGTGCAAATAGTTTGATAAGAGAGGTTTGATAGATTCTTTGTCTGATAATAAAAATAGCTCTTACCGCCGATAACATTGTTTTGGATTATCTAAGCTCTATTTTCTTTTTTTAATAATACTTTTGAAATTTTACAAAGTAAACAGCAAAAAAATGGTGTGTGAGATAACATATTCACTAAGAATTTCTTTGAAAATGCAAATAATATTTTATCATAAAAATCACACTGCTTGTAAGTTTTCTCTGAAGATGAGTAGTTTCTTCTGATCTCTTTGTATTTCCACATACCTGTAAAGAGAGAGGAAGGCTGTAAATGTCGAGCGTATATTTAAGGTCATCGTTTATCCTAATCCACGACTTAAATCAGCATATACGGTTTGTTTTTGGAATGGTTGCAACACATGGTTAAGGGATAAACTTCAATTACAACTTGAAAATGCAAGAAACGTGAATGAACTCTGTTCTTTAAATACTTCTGTTTAAATTAAAAACAACTTCTCCTGAACAGATTGTAATTAATTTCGAAATCATTTTAACAACTAAAAAGCAATTTCAATTAAGTTTTGATAATTATTTTTTAAATGCAATTACAAACAACATATTTACTGCCCCACTTATAATAGTTACTCTGGTATTAAAATTTAAAATGAATTTGAATTTTTTAATATTCTCAATAACGGTAACCATATTTACATTCGTTGACCTGTATTTAAGAGTTAGCTTATATTATAAAAAATGTCCCTTTTTCTCACGTGTTTTTTACAGCAATTTCAAAGGTGACATATTTCTTTTGTTGAAATCTTTTGCGGGACTGAAAGTGTTAATTTTACCAACTCAGTCCTTTACAGAAAAGCATTATACTCGTATAACGTTATTTACATATCATATTATTTAAAGAGGTTTTCATAAAGTGTCTATAGAAAGTTTGATCGCGTATTCAATTGATAAATGGTATATATCCGAGCATGGTTTTATCAGGGCTATTGATTCCGTATTGAATAACGATGAAATAGCGGAAAGTGTGGTAAAGCACCCGGAACATACCTACGAGAGGCTCGAACTACAATATATGCTAACGGAAGTGGCAGCTTTATGAAGCGACAATTTACAGAGAAACGTTATCTTTTTTAGCAGCATCCCGTGAGGATTTGCATGCACCCTGCACTTTCTGAACATTAGAAAAAAATGGTTTCAAAAATAATGGTTATTAGGTTTATTATCATTATTAAGTGAAACTTTTTTTCTGTCACGTCGATTTCAATCCTATCTTATTAATAGATGCACGTGCAACCCATTTTTAAAAATGCCATGCATGGGAAAGATCTATAAGTGTAATTCATTTTTTACCATACAGAAATTTGTATGGTTCTCAAAAAGCAAGAATTCTACAAACTTTCATGAAACTGGTTCAAAAGATTTGGGTTAAGTCTTTCACGAGTTGTCAAGGCATTTACTTGATATCGCTAGTCTGAAGTAAATTTCTTAATGAAGTTTCAGGTTCGATTTTTGAGTATGGGAGAACTATTTCGGATTCTTACGTTGCTACCTGTTGTATAAAACTGTCAAAACCAGATGTCTAGGCATATAACATTCCTGTTGCATTCAAGTTGCATTGAAAAAATATGATTAATCAAACAAGAACTTATGACTCTACAAGAGATTAAGGATAAACATTCAGACTGTATTTTGCACGCATTGTTTTGAAAACGCTGCTGAGATTTTAATCCTTTGCATTTGCTATAATAAACTACCCATCTTCCAAATTTAAGGTCAGTCCAACAACTCTTTCTTGTTGTCGCAATTTCAATTATCAGCACTGTAATTCATTCGCTCAATTAAACAATGATTTATTAATTCGAAAGATTATTCATTGAATGATTTCATATTACGTTCTCTTATTGATTGAAATTCCGCACTACAAAATGTTTATTCGAGTCTGAACTAAGTCACTGAACGATGACTTAACTCCCATCTGCCAAATTTAAGGTCGGTCCAACAACTCTTTCTTGGTGTTGCAATTTCAGTTATCAGCAGTGTAATTCATTCGCTCAATTAAACAAAATGATTTATTAATTCGAAAGACAATTCATTGAAAGATTTCATATTATGTTCTCTTATTGATTGAAATTCCACACTACAAAATTTTTATTCGAGTCTGAACTATGCCACTGAACTATAACTTGATTGAAAAGAAAAAAAAACAAATTTCAAAGACTTTAAAAAAATTAGTCTCATAACCAAAATGTTAAATCAGATCATCTTTCTCGCCCTTTCTTTCGTATTTCCCTTGGTGGTCTAGAGGGGTGCGACTCTGGTTTCAGCCCTTGATATTGGGCACTACAAAGGATCGGATTATTCGTTTTGCTGCAATACCGGGTTGACGAAATAAAAAAAAATTGATAAAGGGGATTCGAACTTGCCTCTAAATTGCATTATCCCCCACTTTCTTCTTCGTATCCGTTGTATTTAGTTTTGCAATGGAGTAACCGTTTTCCAGCATTCTCCTTAAATGGAGTGAAGAATGAAGTAGCTTTTACAATTTTATTATTCTTTCTTTGCTTAGATGAATGGAATGAATACTAGAACAAAACCACCATTTTTTAATAGATAAAGATGAATAATCTTTGCATGTAGGCTCCATTACTTGTGGCCGAATTGTTAGCTTCGTGAGGGAACTAACCGCTATTACTAAGGTCTGTGTTTCAAGTCTCAACACGCCTTCAATCGAAGGCCTGGTTTAAAAAACCTTCAATGGTTTCTTCATCACGGGAATATGATGCATTTTATAAAAAAAAAGCCATCACTGTAAGGAAGGTTTTCCAAAGGTATAGATCCCTCGCAAGACTTGCAGTAATAGAGTAAATATTGATGCTTGAACTCAAGACTGTAGAGTGTCCAACGGTCAGCTGAAAAGGTTGCTAGTTTTGCCACTAAATCACTGAACGGCTTCAAAATGGCCTTTATTGTTACTTTAGTACTTTCGTTGTTTAGATTTGGAACATACAACAGCAGACATGAATGAATCCTAACAAAATTTAAAATAAATGCTATGAAGAAACGATAATAAAAATAATCGTGGAGATCTATTTCTTTAAAGAAATATTGCTGTTTATCCCCAAACTTCTCTTTTACTATAATGTTAAAATTTTTAATTTCAGATTATGAGTGAAAGGTAGAGACTCATTAAAATAGAAATACATTTTAGTTTACCAAAATGCGGTACACACAAAAAAAATGTTCAAATGTCTGTCTAACATTTTCACCGGAAGATCTTATTTTTAATAATTTGCTATTAATTTACTAGAGAAGATATCTATTCAGTGATGCTAAAAATTTCTGTTTTTTGTGTGCTTGTTATGGCAAAAGATGAAGGACTTGAATTAAATAAGATCCCTAAATCATTAGATTTTTGTATAAGGGAATGAAAATGTGCAAAACGTAGTATTTCAGGGTCATACGTTGAATTGTTAAGGATATATATCTGTCTGACAAAAAAATCTTTTAATAGTGCCAAGACTTTCCAACTTTAAAAAGATTTAGTACTAAGCATTCAAGCAAAGTGATGCAAAAATTTTTTTTTAAAAAATCACCAGTGTGACTCACTTTATTTCCGAATTTAAAAGTTTGCGACAGAGACTGGACAATGGCAGGTGCTTAAACCGATATTTCTGATGTCCTTCTATGTCTGTAAGAAACAGATGTTTGACATCTTTGCTGGATATCTTTTTATACAATACAGAAAATGCTTCCTCTTCCTTTTAATTCAGAGTTCTCCTGATGTAAAAGCCTAGAGACAAATATTCCGCTTCAGAGTTCAAATGCATGCGTAGAAACATGCAGAGAGCAAAAGCAATAAAGTTAGAAAATGATTTCAGTTTCAACTAAAGTTGATAATTATTTCTACTGACGATGTAAAATATTGCACAACATTAATTCACAACTGATTATGCGTAAATAAATGCTGCAACGGGTAATTGCCTTTTGCTCACTATTAACACATCTTGGTTCGGAGAAACAGAATGGGCGATGAGGGCAGTGTGAGGACATAAGGCCATTAACATGGCCATGCATGAGTGCTTGCAGTGAGCTTATGAAAGTGAGAGAGTGAAGCACAGGATTCTACCATAACGGCAATTTCATAGCATCTGCAAGTGAAATATGGTGGGTGCACAGCAAAGTAATTTTCGCTCCTGAAATAAGTAATTTTCGCCGTGAGGTTTAAAGTGGATTTTAAATGAACGTGTTGCGATCGCAAGTTTGCAGCCGAATCCCGCTGCAGACGACATTTACAAAATATTTGTAATTCACGTTTTGAAGAAGTTATCTGGCAACTACGATGACCCTGTATGAGAGCAGCAGAAAAAAGAATTCTTTTGTATTCATAGTTACGTTTTTTTGCTTCGTAACTTTTGGTATCCATGCTATTCTTTAATTTGTACGAGTCGTATTTTCAATTTTAAATTTACGCAATAAATATTTTATTTTTTTATATTTAAATTGTAGATTAAAAATACTCCTTGAATTCCCTGCTAGCCAATGACGACCACAAACGGGCGACTCCTACAAGTGTAGAGTAAAAAAGAAAAAAAAAGTTTATTTAAGTCACTAAACTATAGTAGTCAGTGTTACAAGAAAGAAGCCATCGGTGTATAATTCTGTAAATATCAGATACGTTATTTCAGTTTGTAACGTAATATTAAATCTATCCTACAGCCGTATACCTTTCTTGTGACTACAATAATTTACCCACGAAGACTTTTTTTGCTGAAAAGTCCTCGCTGTATTAGTCCTCCTTAAATTTAACAGAACTGAATTTATATGATTCTTTGATGCTCATAATTTCCATAAAAAGAACGAATCATTTTTATTTAGAAATCCCACATTTTGTTTACACAGTAAGTTCGTTTTACTATGTAAATCTGAACTATCCTTACAGGGGTAAATTTAGGTTCTCCAGGGCAGGAGAGCAGGATACAATCTGTATAGAATTTTCTGTAATGCTGTGCATGGTATTAGAATTACAAGAATAAAACTCATAGAAAATCAAGCTCCCAGTATTAAGCATTTTTTTGAGAGTTGAGGTCGAATTCATAGATTCAGAAATAGCCATTACGCTTTTTGAACGTCCTAACTTCTAGGCAAAGAGTATCATCCAATATATTTGGTAAAAATGAACAGATATTAGCCGGGCTTATGAAATGAAAAAAGTTCAACAGTGTCAATATATTTTAAATCATTTCAAGAGTTGTTCTGTGATTTTAGGAATTAATTATCAATTTAAGAGAACCTTAAGTGATTTTTATGTCAATTTCTTTTCAATATTTAAAACCAGTTTTATGCCAACCAGTATGAAATGTATTCACGACTGCCCGGCAAAGTCTATTCGGCGACTAACTGTACAGCTTAGATTGGCATGAATTAATAATAGAGTTCGGTATAGAAAATACCTGAAATGGAAGGGAGATGATATTTTTTTAGGCAAATTCCTCTTCAGTAAATGTTAAGGTAAATGTTAAGGTAAACATAAAAAAGTTGCATGCTACACGAAAGACGTACGTATCATGTTATGGCCTCCATTAGAATTTTCGCACAGTTGCAAAATTCAATTATGAAACGTGAGTCCAATGTGTTTAGTAAACAATGTTACTGAAGCCATACTGGAATACATTACGTTGCACAGATTAAAGAGATAATATTTTCCGTCAGCCAGATGGGGAATATCTGCTGAATAACAGGCTGAAACGACAGTCACATTTCGTGGTTTCACTTACTGCATACTGCTATAATTATTTCATACTTGTAATCTTTACATCTTCTTGAAATAGCTGGTCGTGATTTAATTTAAAAGTTTCCATTTTCTTCTCTTTGCCTTTACCATTATAACTTTGATTGCTTTCAATGAGGAAACAGAAACGTATGATATCTTAATATTTTATGAAAGTATAAATAACCTTTTATAGGACTGATATAATCTAGAAAAAAATATTATTAAAATCTAACATTTTTACGTAAATTCAGTATATATATATATATATATATATATATATATATATATATATATATATATATATATATGTATATATATATATATATATATATATATATATATATATATATATATATATATATGTATATATATGTATATATATATGTATATATATATATATATATATATATATATATATATATATATATATATATATATATATATATATATATATATATATATATATATATATATATATATATTAAGGATTTCCCCAATAAGGCGGCTCTGTTCGGTTAATTTTTATCTTCTGATGTTTTTAGGTATTTCTTGGAAAATTTATCTGCCAATTTATGTGATTTTCACAGAAGAACTTGTACATTGCATTAAGAATTAATTTCATGAAGAATTAAAAAGGAAAATAAATTTGGCATAGTTATTGAAGTTTGATGGAAAATGTTTAAAATTTAACAGTATTTATTTACATGATTAGAAACTCATAATTAAATTATTCAATAAAAAAATGCAATGTAAATAATAACTTATAAGTCAGTATTCAGTTACAAATTTTTTAATAAAAACATTACGAGTAGTAATAGAAGGCACCGATCCTTTCTTTTTTTGCTCTATATTACGATATAGAAGCAAATATTACTTACAAATAGATAGATAGATAGATAGATAGATAGATAGAGAGAGATAGAGAGAGAGAGAGAGAGAGAGAGAGAGATAAACTTCTATTTTTTTAAATCATGTAAATGATGTTCCGAGTATGAAATGAATTAACATCGCTTTTATATCGAATGGGGTTTTTATGCAATATCATTCAGAATAAGGAAATAATTAAAGTCATTAGCTATCATTTACAAAATTGTTGTGCAATTCTTTGGAAGGATAGTTGCTTTATGCTGCGAAAAAAAACTCAAATGAAAGTTGTTCATAATTTTTCTTCCCTGCGTTCATTAAATTTGTGTACTTATTTCATATATTTAAATTTTAAGGGTAATAAATAATTAAATCCTAAGTAAGCATAATAATTATTGAGTTAAACTTTCAGGCTAGATATGCTCAGAGATATTGTATTTTATTCCCCCCTTTTTTACAATTAATGCTGTAAAAATCCGAAGTAAAATACTCTATAGTTGGTATATGTTATGTTAACGTTCCTTTACTTTGGATTTCTTAATTTTTCTATTTTTTGGCATTACCGAAATAAAATTATCTTCAAATAAACCTAGTTCTTCGTAGTCAAATTCCTAGCAGTTCTGAAAGCCAAATACATACAACAGATATTTTCTGAATTTTTATATTTCTATTTATCCTTTTTAGACAATTTATGTCATAAAATATCCAAATTTCTCATATGCAACTAAGTTGAGGCCAATGGAAAATTTATAACCATGTTAATGGCGAGTCAAAAAGAAAAGTTGCCGCCACCGCCAATTCCGAGTGAAAACTTGTTAACTCACAAGATCGTCTCCTGTATCCTAAAGCAGTTATTCAAGGGCGTGAAAACGTTAACAATTTGCACGGTCTCTAAACGGTATCAGTTGATAATAAGACACGCCTGGCTCTTACCTTGGCAATCATATTTGCTCGGAAAACAACAAAACGAAAGGAAACACATTTTAAATAAATAGAAACCATCATGCGTGTCGCATATACGAAAGAGCGTACTGTTCTCCCGATTGAATTAATATCCACTTGCTCCAGTGAAAGCTTCGCTCGATTTTCTACGAATTCGAGCATGATTGGTTACCGTTCGGTACTGGACTGCGAAGGAATATTCAAAATGGCTCCAGCCTTGGCATTATTCGCACGAATATAAGAGATTATTATTTTTTTTCTTAGCAATGCTTGGCTGCAGTTTCATATTTGTCTAAGTGACTGATAATTAAATACGCAGCCCGAGCACTCGAACAAGTAATGTAGTAGATGTGAGGGTGCAAATAAACTTAATTTATGTAAATGCTTAAATCCTAATCGTCAATTACCTAATACAATAATTTCCTAATCGTCATGAAGTGGCCTCTATTTCTATGTTGAGGGAATCATTTTTCTAACGTAAATTTTAACGGGCATACATTTGCAAAGGTCTAATAGGAGTCAAACAAAGACACCATTTGCACACTTTCACGTTTGGGGATTTATTCATGCACCTGGAAATAACAGTTGTGCCACACGAGGCTGTTGTTGTCCTAAGTCTTCCAATATTTTGAATATTATTTTTTTTTTTTGGCTAATGTCCATGGGGGCCGACGACATTACAACCCAGTCCGGTGTACATATGAATACAAGGATATAGAAACACACAAATCACACAATCACAGAAGAATTTTATTAACAAACGATGACACCGGCGATGAACGATGGGTTGCAGCTCCCCTTTCTAGACAGGGATCCTGTTGCAGGCGGAAGACTAAACGGTTCCCCAGAATACAACCAAGTCTTATGCGGGAATCGAGCCCGCGTCCCCGGCGTCGCAGGCTGATGCCTTAACCACTTAGCCACTGGGCAAAATTTTGAAAAATTCATCCATGGAAAGCTATTTTATGACTTTATTGAACAGTTTCAATAGATGCCTTGTCAAACAATTACGAATGATACCTTTTAGGATATTGCGCATAAATCTTGAAAATGAATGTTCTAAATTTTAGCAGTGACATAGCACTGCTCTGTACAGTGTTTAGAACAACAATTCAGGGTATAGAAATGGGGTCAATCCTTACCCCAGCCATGATTCGCTTGTAACAACCACTTAGCCTCTGGGCGACCACTTATCCACTCAGCCACTGGGCGACATTTTGAAGAATTCATCCATGGAATGCCATTAAATGACTTTATAGAAAAGTTTCAATAGATGCTTTGTCAAACAATTACGAATGATACCTTTTAGGATATTACGCATAAATCTTGAAAATGAATGTTCAAAATTTTAACAGTGACATAGCACTGCTCTGTACAGTGTTTAGAACAACAATACAGGGTGTAGAAATGGGGTCAATCCTTACCCCAGCCATGATTCGCTTGTAACAACCACTTAGCCACTGGGCGACCACTTAGCCACTTAACTTCTTAGTGACTGGGCGACATTTTGAAAAAAATTATCCATGGAATGCCATTTTATGACTTTATAGAAAAGTTTCAATAGATGCCTTGTCAAACAATTACGAATGATACCTTTTAGAATATTACGCATAAATCTTGAAAATGAATGTTCAAAATTTTAACAGTGACATAGCACTGCTCTGTACAGTGTTTAGAACAACAATACAGGGTGTAGAAATGGGGTCAATCCTTACCCCAGCCATGATTCATTGTAACAAGAAAATGCGTAAAAGTTTTTTTTTGTGAGAGGTCGGATTATTACAGAGAAGTGAGCTATTACAGACTGACAGTTAACCCTCAAACAGTACGGTGGGGGTCGGATCCAACCCAAGGGTATGTCTTCCCCCTCCCGTACTCTCCCCTCTCATTGCAAGAGATCGAGGTGACAAGGAACCCTACAACCAGTCCTGCAACAGGTGTTGGAACGTTTACAGTTATATGGTTGCAGTAAATATGAGTGTCTTTTTTGAAAAACGTTATTCATGATCACTAGTCATTTCTTAAGTATTTCTATTTTAGATTTCTAATTTTATTATTTCGATTTTGAAGGTCAAAAATGTCAGTATATATTTCTTTTAACATTTTTGTGCTCGGAAAGTTGGTTTCGCTAACTTCTAAAACTAGGTACAAGACTAAATTACATATTAGACCTAATTTATACAACATTCTATGTAAATGCCAGAGAGATTTTCTTTGTTTAGCAAAATTACAATTCGTTGGTCATTTTTTTTAACAAAAAGGTTTTTATTTCATGTAAAATATCAATAAATGTTATTATACAACAAAAATACTTACTGTGTAATTTTTTCTACCAAAAACCTCATCAAAAAAGAGATTGTCGGGTCGGATCCGACCCGACCATACCATCTATTTTGTCTCAAACCACTGCACCGTTTGAGGGTTAAAATGAATGCGTAAAAATACGGTAACAAAAAACTGCTGAATTTAGTTTTTTGCCTGTCACTTCCTTTTGGTGACGCGTACCTTTCATAAACTCATGAATAAAGCTTTGGCTTTAGTGCACTTCAATTCAAGGACATTTACCCTTTCAGGGGCGCCGTTTGCACAGTGCAAACGCTTAAATTTAGTCTTTTTTTCACTTGCATTCAATATATTCCAGTTAAATGAGCAGAAAAATGTGTAGTACTGCAATCTCTTATCAGTTTAAAGAAGTTAAAACATTTTGCAACCTTTAATTGGAAAATTTTTCAAGATTCTTTAGGTTAAAAAAATCGAGAAAAAAATCTGCACCGGGCAAACGGTGGAGGTTGTTACGCCTGAAAGGGTTAAGGGATTTCCTGTAAATACTGCAACTGAAACCACGATACTTCTCTAAGGATCAAATAAAAAGTTCTATTTATTTCTACTTTGTCCCAAATGCTATGCGAAATCATTCATTATGTGATACTGCTGTGAATTGTTGCCTCTGATATCAGCAGCCTCGCAGTTTAAAGCGTTTCCTGATTTCTAATCTCCCATTGAGTTTTTAACAATCACGCCCATGCTTTTGATCGGTGTGAGAGGTTCATTACGAGATATTTTGATTTAACTCTTTATCCCAAGATTTATCACACTTTATCATGCTTTATTTTGAAGATTGAAAAGTGTGCCATCACTCAAAACCTGAATTAATATTTTTTTTTTTTTTTTTTGCCTTCCGAATTTTATCGCTAGTCTATTATTTTTTTTTCTGTTTTATTTATCTCACTGAAGAGAATGTTATGATGATAATGACTAAAATATCTTTTTTTTTTCTTAATTCGTAATGGCAAGAATCAATGTGAAAATGTAACCGATGTTCTTATTTCTTGAATAATTTTTTGTATCTCAGAGCTTATCCGTTAACAATTTCCGTTTTGAGATAGTCCTCAGCTCCAAAGAAAGCACATTTTGACTAATTTAATTTTTTCCTAGTTATGAGTCAACCCGAAAAGGATCAGTCCGAAGAACCGGCACAGAACTTCCTGGAATTCAAAGCGCATCGGCGCATAATAACTAGGGATACGTAATTTTCGTATTTACGAAATAGATGCGAATAAATACGAAATTTCCCGATATGATCGAATAAAGGCGAAAATTATTTTTTTACTACTTTTCGGTGAAAACTCGGTGATAAACGGATTTTTTAGCGAAATTAAGTAATGATAGTAATAATTTATTAACATAATTGCTTATCTAAGACCATCTACGGTCTTTAACTGAGATCTCTCGCGAAATTTGCTTATTACTTATTGCTAAAGACTTAAGGAAGAGAATGTGGAGACTAATACAATGTTAGCTTTTAACTAAGAATTTGGATACTTACCTAACACAGTAAGTAAAATTGTGATTTTTTTTTATAAATGTGAAAATTTTATATATATATATATATATATATATATATATATATATATATATATATATATATATACAGGTGGTTATCAAAATAATGGAAACACGTATCTATATTAGTGTTACCTATCTATATTAGTGCACCTATCTGTTACTGCAACCCCCAGGCTAATGGGTGTTTTTCGACCTTTGGTATCGAAAGTCATGATAGCATACAGAGTGAACGGAAAAACATCATTTTCCAAACAGAATAGTGGACGAAAGGAAGAGCAGAGTGAAAGAGACGGATGAAGTATTGAAGCGGTTTGTGAAACGAAGAAAGAAAACAACTGCAACCAAAATGACCGAAGAGCTCAACCTGCATCTTCATGGTCCAGTATCAACCATTAGATGTACAAGGGTACTTCACAAACAAAACATTTACGGAAAAGTAGCTATTCCCAAGTCACTTGTAAAAGATGCCAATACAAAAAATCGTCCCCAATGGTGCCACGAGCACAAATCCTGGTCGAGCACTATGTCGAAAAACGGCATTTGGTCCGACGAATCATTGTTCACATTGTTTCTTGCAACAGGACGTGCGTATGTCTGGAGAACACCTACACAAGCGTAAGATTCTGACCGTCTCATCTCAACTATCAATCATGGGGGTAGATCTATCAGGGGTTTGGATGGCATCTCATGATTTCTTCTCATGGCCCTATTGTAACCCTAAGAGGGAGATTAAATGGCAATGATTATGTCGAAATTTTAGCTGACAAGTCCATCCTATGGTGCAAATATTGTTTCTTGTTGGAGATGGCGTTCTCCAGGATGATAATCTCCCTATACATACAGCTAAATCTATCAAGTATTGGTTTGAAGAGCATGAAAAAGAAGTCAAATATATTATCTTGCCCTGTACCTATATCCCTCCGACTATAAATCATCCAACCACTGTGTTCTGTATAAGCGGATAGATAAAGGTATCGATATCCACCATAGCATCTTTACAGGAACTTTCATGATCTTTCCCTGAAGAATGGTGTAATATATTCTTAACCACTATTCATGAGTTGTTTAATCCAATTCTGAGGTGCATCAAGTGCTATTACATGACAAATGTGACCCTGTGCCGTATTAATGCAGAATTTCTCGATGTTTCCTAGTGTTTCTATTATTTTGATTAACCACCTGTATATATATATATATATATATATATATATATATATATATATATATATATATATATATATATATATATATATATATATATATATATATATATATATATATTTGTGAATAAATGCAAAATTTTACATATGGTAATTTTTTTTTTGGTGCGAAATTTCGATATTTTTTATGCGAAATTTCGATACCCCTAATAATAACATAAGTCGACTTATGAACCAAGGCTCGCTTGACATTTTGCAGAGATATACGAATGTAAAACTTTGAAATCTTCAGAGAAGGAAAAATAATATTTTTGCAATCTTTTATTTAAAATAGTACACTAAAAAACGAAATATAATGGAAAGAATTAAGTTGATGACAATTTTTTTTGAAGAAGTTAATATTTTGTGCGTAATGCAATTATATACCATAAAATTAGAGGAAATATATGTTGAAGTGTATTTGATTTTCCCTACAGTAAAATGAGTTTATCTCAGAAAATGAAACAATGTATATTCATATTTCGTTTCAAATTGAGAACTTTTTAACAAGTTAGAATTTTGTGTATGGCGTGGAGTAAAATACCCGAGTTTGTGGAAATTTCAACACAATAAGATTTATGCATATAGGTTACTGTATTATAAGGATAAGAGAAAGCAAAATCTTGTAACATTAATTTACGACCTGATAACGTTTTACAACAAGCAAGGTCAATAAAAAAAATGGCCGCCAAAAAGCTTGCTATCTCACAGGGTATTCGAAACTTGGAAGCAGGTACAAATTTATGGACTTCTTAACTCTTTCACGATTGTAAATTTTCAGTGTTTGAAGAGCGCGTTTTGTCCATGAAATATGAGAATCTACAAATATTGTCTTGCAGAAAAACAGATAATGAACAGGCTCTTGTCTCGGTATTACGGGAGCCTTGAAATTTCTAAAGCCACAGTTTTAAAACGGCTTAATTGCAATGAGTTATGAAATATTTCTCTAATTTCATGCAGACGAACGTAGAAATAAGACAAAAATTTGAAATCATATTCTTAGATAATAGCAAATAGTAAAAACTATCAATTTAAATATTTTGTCAAATTAAAACCAACAAACAAAAACAAGCAAGCTTAAAAGCTTAAATAAAAAATGAAATTAACTTACTCCTAACATTATAGAAGTTTCATATTGTACGAGAATGATTTTTCAAGTAAATAGAATATTCTCAGACAAGTTGTAATATCACATTAAATAAATAAATAATTATATATATATATATATATATATATATATAAATAATTACCTCATAGTAGTAACAATAATAAAAACTAAATAAATAAAGGAATAAAAGTCTTAAAATATGGTAACCTAAGTAAGTCTGTAACTGAGTATCCACTACCTCAATGGTTGCAAGTTATATGACGTTAGTCATCTTGCGGTTACAAGTTCTTAACTTCAACTCTGACTAGCGCCAGGCTTGGTGTTCTTTGGTTAAGTACTGTTATTCAAACTTAATTCATTTATTATTCAATTCTTCTGTTCAAAATGGATTGTACGGTGTCTGAATGTGTTTATTTAATAGATCATACTCATCAGAAACAATCCATTGGTTTTTAGACAGTATTGACACCGCTGATGAAGAAATGCTGTCAAAAACCTTATTCATACTTTTCTTTACATGTTGGATGTTCCTGGCTTCAAGTAGCTTTAGAGCTATTACTGGTTTTCTCTTTCATCTTATTCTTATATATATATATATATATATATATATATATATATATATATATATATATTGATTGCTTTGGTTGTATGTCTCTAAATAGTCTATCTTTTCATACGTGGTCGGAAATTTATTATGGATCAGCTAAAAGCAACAATTTGTCTGAAGTGCGATGCAAAATCGGTCTCCAAACCGATTCGCCGGTATAGTCGAGATGGAATAATTTCGAGATTTCGTTAAGAGCTTCGAGACTACATTTTTGAAATACACGCAAGGGGAATAAAATCAATAGAAGTTTCATTCTATTTTTGTTCACAAGTCTACTTAATTTGAATTAAGGAAAATTGCTTAAGTAATAGCTCTTTTCCAAACAAGTTACTTTCACTAATCGTTGGGCGGAAATACACTTCATACGAAGGAAATGAAAGCAGGCAGTTATGCGTAACGGATGAATTATATGCAATGGGACTCATGTCAGTTTGAGATAAGCGACAAAATTATATTTAAATATATATTAGATATTATATTTCACAGTTATTTTAACTGAGATCCTAGAAAAGTCATGCATAATTTTAATCAGACTTGTAATCTATTATTTTAAGTTCGTCCAGTAAAATATTATTTTAGTGAACGAAGTACTCCCGAAGAAAGTGTTTTTTTGCAATGACATAAAATGTTGAATAATGACAATGAATAATGACAATGAATGATAATGAATAGGTTTTTCGTATTCCCATATTTCTTTTGTGGGACCAACAACACAAAAAAGTTTGAATTATATTTTAATCCTCTATATATATACAGGTAACCCTCCTATAACACGATAGATAGGTTCCTAGAAAATGTCGTGTTGTGTGAGACCGTGTTATATGAGACTCAGAGCCAGTACAAAAAGGGGGGTTACGTTCCAAAAACTTATTAAAAACAAGCTTTCTTTGAAAGTTCCATATAAACAACTTAATAAATTTCTTCCTCATCACTGCTCAGTACAATCAAACGAGAACGTTTTTTCGGTTGAACGATATCACCTTCACTTTCAGAACCTTTTTCTTAATTTAGAGTTTTTTGCACCTTTTATCCTCTAAAAAATCTGTAAGTTTGGTTGATTTACGAGTTCTTACAAGGTCATTGCAAATTTCAAGGTACGGACATAGACAATTTTGCAGCTCCCTTTTGAATTTTTGGCTTCTTTCAGCGGAAGGGTCTGCATTCAAGAAAAATGATTCAAGATTTTCCGCTAAGCTTAGGCCTTCTTGTAATTTTATAGAGTTATAAATGAATAATTTATAATTTGTTTATACATTTTTATTTAAAGCCACTGATAGTTCCTTATTCCTTCCCGTCATTATCTTAAGATAATTTAGCTTTTAAATGTGTTAAGCAAAAATCATGTTATCTAGTACTGTAGAAGTACAGTGTTGTACAAAGGGTTTCGCAATTTTTTTTATCATGTTTGAGCTAGGCGTGTTAAAGGTTGCAGTGTTATACGAGGATTCCCGCAATTTATCCTATCGTGTTAGAGCATATATATATATATATACATACATACATATATATATATATATATATATATATATATATATATCTATATCTATATCTATATCTATATATATATCTATATATATATATATATATATACCACAGTAATGTTACAGTTCCGGCATCTCTGTTTCTAGAAATCGAGCACTGTATATATATATATATATATATATATATAGAGAGAGAGAGAGAGAGAGAGAGAGAGAGAGAGAAATTATGTTTATACTAATTATTTTATAAATCGAAAAAATGCGGCAGTCGCAAATGGTTAAACATAAATTGAATTTATATTTTATTAATACATCTATATTAATAAAAGGAAGTGTTTGTGTGTGTGTGTGGTCTCCAGACGAATCTATCGCACTTACAGTCATGAACTTCGGCACACACGTAGTGCAGACGATGAGAACGTGCACCTCGAAGCCCGAATTTTAAATTTTATTACTGTTAATTTTTAATTAATAAAAACCAACAATTTTTGAAGGGTGAATCCAGAAAGGGAAGAGCCTCCCAGCCGTCTACCAAGGGAGAATCCAGAAATTGAAGAGCCTCACGCGGCTCCATTCCACAAATCCACCAATTGGGAGCCGCTCCTAGATCGCGGCTCCCAATTGCTCCCAATCTGGGAGCAATTTCGGCTCCCAGAATGGGAACCGAAAACACCAGGGTCGGGTTTTCGGCTCCCAATCTGGGTCCGAAAACCCGACCCAGGCCAGTTTTTCGGGCAGGGTCTGCAGAATCCGCGGACCCTGCTTTTTTCGGGGGGCAGTAGGAGCAATTGCCCCCCCCCCCTCCCCGAAAAAAAAGCCCGACATATTTTTTTCCCATAGCCTAAAATTATATAACTATAGATCTAATACTAAATGAGTTCAAATTTAAAATGACATGATGTTTATTTCTTATAAATATATATATATATAATATATATATATATATATATATATATATATATATATATATATATATATATATATATATATATATATATATATATATATATATATAACCCTAAGAGCCGACGTTGCCCCCCCCCCCCCATAAAAAAACCAAAAAAACTTTGGACTGGAGCCACCCCTGGTATGTGTATATATATATTGATATACGTATATGTAATGATTACATAATATATTAAAAATATATAACATTATATATATTTTAATCATGATGGCGAAGATTTTTTTTTTCTCTTGATGGAGGTTTGTCAACCCGGACTCGATCCCAGCTCCCCAAACCTCGAACATGGAATCTACTCTGGCGACAAATTGCAGAACTAATCTGGCGAGAGTCAAACTTTGTTTTCCAAACGCTGTGTGCAGTTTTTTTTTCTCTCTTTTAAATGATGAATTTAATTTTGTAGTGACAGACAACTACATTGCATTGTCCCGTAAGAATTTAACCATCGAGCATTCCAAATATCGAAAAACTGTTTGCTTATTACTTTAAGCGTCTAAATATCTAATTTCATACGCAAGCCTCTCACATTGTATAAAGGTTAGTTGTAGCAAGTGACTTGTGAACTACTTGATATTTCTTTGAACATTTAATTTCACGAAGAAATCTTCCATGTCGTTAAAGTTGTTTAAAAATCTGCTTCCTCTTTATAAGAACGTTTAATTTCATATGGAAACCTCTCAAATTGTAAGCCGGTATGAGAAAAAAAATCTATAGGTTCAAATCCTAGCTAAGGCACGGTTATCCATTTACCGTCTCGCACAGGGTGAAACGTTACATTTTTTCAATAAAGTAGCCAACAAGTTGTCTGTGAATATGGGAGAACGTCCTTAGGATAAAGTACCTGCCACATCGAAAAAATAAAATCTTACTTAGGTGAAAAATAGACCTTAAAACTCACGGCGCAACAGTCCATTGTGGACCAGGGCCGGCGGTACCCATCTCCGCTTTCGTAACCGTGGGCTTGGGGTGCCATACAGCATACGTCTCAGTCAGGTGGTCAACCTGACGTGGGACCCCTAGAGTTTAGTTCCCAAGCATGCTTGGTCCTCATTTTATCGACCAACTCAAGGGATGAAAGGCTGAGTCGACCTTGCCCAGTCACAGGGTTGAACCCTGGACCTGTGGGATGGCAGCTTGACGCTTTTAACCACTGAAAAATAGACCTGCAACATGCATTTTTAGCTAGTTATTAGAAAAATTCTAAAAGGAAAATTCCCCCAAAGCTGATCATTTGTCTTCGAAGATCCACCTGGTAACATAACAGGCAGAGGAATAATTGTTTTTGCATTATTTTATCATCTTTACTAAATTTTGTTTACAAGTACATATTACTGACTCTACAGAGACTAACTAATAGCAGCACTGGCCTTATAGTCATATGAAGGGCGCTTGTTTATATACTGAACTACCTATTATCGGTGCTAATTAACGCATTAGTGGGTACGAAAAACTGGAAATCACGAAAAATCCATATATGACCCTGTAAACCGTAAAGTACTCAGAGGTTTTAAATGAACTTTTTTTTTTGTCTGATGCGGAGGCACTTGTAGTTAGATATTCACCTTACGGTTTTAAAGGAACTACAAATTTGGATTTAAGTGGGTTGAATTAAAAGAATTAGAGGGATTTAAGTGGGTTGAGTTAAGGGGACTCACGACCCTTAAGTCGAGGAAATAAGGCATATTTTCATACTTTTTGACTCTTTGTAACTATTTCAATTTACTCCCAATTTTTTCAAATTCTATGTACATAATAAATTGATATATTTATTTTAATAAACAAATTTTCAACTCTCAAAATAATTTTAAATAATTTATTTTAAAAATGCTTTAGATATACCTTGTTTTTTTAAGCATTTTTATTGTATACTGGCTTGCGCGCAGAGCTGTGAAATTAATTTTACACTTAAATGTATAATTCCTGTTTTTATTTAAAATAAATAATTCAAAATACAATTGAACATAAAACATTCAAAACATTCAACATTAAAATATTTTTTAAAATTTTTTTGAACTGCTCAAAATATACTTAAAATTTCCTTAAATTTTTGGATTAATTTACACCTGAAAAAATAACAAAATGTGCAGTGATTGCAATAACTCTAGTTTAGACGCAATAAAATAACCTGATTATACAGTGATAAAAATTTCATGGAATTATGTTTCATAGTTTTTGAGATATTAGTTGCGGAATGATGCAAAATTACATTTTGAGAAAAATGAGTTTAAATTTTTTATTATCATAAACTTGATCAGTAATTAAATATTTAAAATATCAATATCTCCGGAACTAAGCGG
Source organism: Dolomedes plantarius (assembly GCA_907164885.2). Lineage (NCBI taxonomy): Eukaryota > Metazoa > Arthropoda > Arachnida > Araneae > Dolomedidae > Dolomedes > Dolomedes plantarius. Next base: position 146,304,403 of record OU015495.1, read on the forward strand.
AATATTTTCATGCGGTTTGCTTTATTTTGTTCAGAAATGATCCGGCATTAATATATATTTTTTTAAAAAAATCGAATGTTTTAAAGATTTAAGGGTAGTGAGTCCTCTTAAAAGAATAATAAACTTTAATTTGATATACAACGTTTCTTTGGAAAAGGCATATTGTATTCTCGTATTTAAGAGCAACATTCTCTCGGATTGCTTGTGTTTTCTTTGTTTTATAACTTTTCTTTTGCAACGCAAGGATCATTTACCCACGAATAATCTGAAATGCGGTATAAATATTCCCATAGTAAAAGCCTTCACATGTCTTTGATCGCGATTGCATCAATTCATAAAGCTGCACCATTTACATAAGTTACACTGTAATTCAAAGCTCAGCGTCTGAGTAATTTCTCGACTTCAGTAATTTAATGATAACGGATTTCTCTAGAAATCATCGATATGTCTGCCAGCAGCGTTACTTCCGCGTCCCTTGTCGGACTTTTCACATATGCACATTTCCGTTTTGTTGCGTCAGTAAGTAGCAGGCGCAATTAAGTCACGGACTTTTTTGCTCGAAAATAAGGTCACAGGATGCTCTACAAATTTTCTCTGTAATTTATATCACTAATATTAATTGGATTTTTATCTCAGTAACGTAAAAGAAGTAAATTTGCATTTCCGCGTGCGCGTCAATATCACAGTTTTACTTGGAGAGAACAGTGGGGAATTGAGCATTCCAGATACTTTAAGGCGACAATGGATCATGAAAATTTTTTTTTTACTTATAAAAACCAATTAATATGAAATTTTGCATACTTATACAGTATTGTTTAGAGATGGAAATTCTTAAAAAAAGCACAATGTAATTAATTAAGATATTAATTAAATTCTGTTTGTTAATTACTCTATTTAAAAATGCTTCATGCGCATTAATTTTTGTCTCAGATATCTAATTTTCTCTCTTAAGCTAGCTTTATATAGTTATAATAAAAGTTAGAAGCAATATTTCATTTGTAGTCATATTTATAAAAACTAGAAAAGAAATCGATAAAAAAATGTCATTTTAAGCAACATTTTATCAAAAATTTTTTTTTTTATTGTAAAAATTTTAAGTTGTTTTAAAATAGTATAATGAATTGATTACTAAGTTTTATTCTAACATATATAAGTAATCCTTTTATGAAATTTTATGAAAATTCAAAAAAAATTATGACGCATGGAACATTTTGAACTTACCGAAACGACATGAAAACTTGTTTTGAGAAAAAGGCACTTAAAGTTTTAATTTGACTAACATTTCCATAGTTTACGTTTGAAAAAAATACTTATAACTCGGTTAATAATGATCGGATCAACATACTTCTTTTTAATTTAAAGCTGATGAGTTGCAGAATAATTTTCCGAAAGAAAAAAAAATCGCTTTGGGAACATATTTTTGTCAATCTGAAGGTCCATTGTCGCCTTAAGGAAAGCTAAATTTTGAGGTCCCTACTAAACTTCGTTCAGGATCAGCTATTTTGATTTTCTAACAGTTAATAAAAGTAGAACTTTTTTTTGTATCTTAATAAAAGCGCATCGGAATTTTCCTTTGTTGAAACTTATTTTTTTATCACTCTCGCAATTAAATCTGATTGACATTTATATTTCTACCCGAAGCATTTATTCATGAAATTCGTTACATGAGTAATTTATTTTAATAGTTAATGGAAAATTTGTGGCAGATATCGCGCCCTTTTATGTTCCTAAGTTTTGTTTAAAACTGAAAATAATTAATATACTAGTAATTCATTTATTTGAATGGTTATATTCAACATCAGTTAATATGAAGACATTTGAGAGTATAATAGTAAATTTTAGGGAATTTGGTGTCTGTAGAGGGCTAACAAATTTTTGAGAACTTGTCAGAATTTGTCAAAATTTCAGGATTGTGTTCAAGAGTCGAGGATGTCTGGTTTTTCTTATACGGTGATTAACCTATTAAAACAAACAAAATTACAAAATATTAGGGTTTAATCATTGGACTGCAACTTATCCATTGATTATTGACTATTTATTCTTGATATTAAATTATTTGACATACAAGTAATTATGACGACCCCAAGTCACCACTCCGATTTTTCTAAAATTTGTTCAATGGCATTTTATGAGGTCTTATTCTTTAAATAGCTACAAATAGCCTGCAATTTTTTTGCATTATTAAAAATCAATGCATACACTTTAAAAACATTTATATGAAAACTTTCATTTTAAAGCCAAAAAACTCATTTCAATTTCTTGTTTTTTTTTTTAAACGAACACAATCGCTTTCAAAAACAAAGAGGTTGAAATGATTAGAGTTAATTACTGGGTGTTATTCACGTCCTCCTTTTAATATGGTCTATAGTCATAGTAAAGCTGGAACACAGATTATTTTTTTCTATGAACTAAAAACAAGAACCTATTAAAAAGTAGCTGATATCAATATTTTAATTTATGAACCTTAAAAAAATATTTAGGAAGATGAAGAGATTGAATTGGTAGAAAGTATTAAGTCTTTGTACAGAAAGAAAAAATACAAATATATCACATTTATGAGAAACAGGTATATTATCAGAACCCAAAACTTTAGCCACCAGTACAAAATTAAAGTATTTCTCATAAGCTGTGAATAGTAATCATTGTAGACTGTAACTTTGTAGCTTCTGTAGAAGAATGCTATTTTCAGGTTTTTGAAACTCGAATTGATTGCTATGTTACTCAATGGTAAATTTAAAGCATTTTATCTTCATAAGTTTTCCCCGAGTGGCTGTTTTCGCTACTTTTCCGGTATTAGTCTAATAATTATGCAAAAATAAATGTTATGTATGACTAATCCTTTTGTATTATTTTATAGGTGGCTGACGCCTCTGTTTTTAAAGGGCGCAAAGGGGAACCTGAAGTTATCCGACATATATGATTGTCCAAATATCGAATCATCGGAGAAAATTGGAGAAATCATGCAGAAGTAAGAAAAAAATACCCCTTCATCCTTTATACCCCTTATTTTAAAAATAATAATAGTTGATTTGTTCGTAATATTCTTAACCATATACAGTGAAACTTTTTTAGACGGCCATATTTTGTTCAGAACAGATTAAAGACTCCATATAGCAAATGTTATGAAAGAATCCCCTTTTTCCCCAGTCACCCCTCAAAACGGCCACTTGTTTTCGGAACTGTTATTGGTCGTCATCGAGAAGTTTCACTGAATTTGCTTTAAAAAAAATCATAATAATACTAAATTATCTATACATAATGTAACATTTCTTACACATTTAAAAATAGACAGAAATATTTCGAGTATCATGTTTTGCATATCAAGAAAATTTCAGATAGAAATACTACTGTGAAATTACCTGTTTACAAAATGGAGACAGATAATATTTGTGTACTCAAATAAAACGTTTTTCTAATATCCCGGTTGTCGTAAATTCGAATGTATTTTGTGCTGATAAGCTTTTTGTTTTCGATATCTGCAGAAGATACTGGCCTAAATCTCGAAACGTTTTTTAGAGCTGTTGATATTTTCATGTAGTTCAAATATTGCTCTAACATTGGTTGTATTTATCCCAGGAAGATTCAACTTTTGAGTGAAAAGCCCAGTATCTCAGATGCTTAGAATTTTTCTCACTTAATTTTGTAACAAGAAGTTTTAAATACTTTGTATTTGTGTAAAAAGATCATCATCATGAACAAATTGGTATTCAGAGCTTAATTTCTTCATGTACCGATATTTCAAGTAATATCGGCGTTATTCTCTTCTTTAGTAAGCTTTTTGTGGAATCTGCTTACAAAAAATTTAAAAAAAGTCACTTACCTCTTCAAATTTATTGCGCTTTTTTTCAACTTTTAGCTAACATTTAAAAAAATGATGGAAAAAAATCCTGACTAACCAGACGGCAGTCACGCTATTTTATCTAAGATTTACCGAAATGCGTAGGTACTTTTACTACACTTGTAAAGTATTGTTATTTTAAAACAGTGGAAAAGGGTCATGAAGTTGAAATATTGAATACCAGTTCGATGACACAAACAAAGAGATTATTGTAGTTAAAACAGGGAAGGGGGTGAACGAGCACGAACAGTCCCACACTGTTAATATGTAAATCTTAATTAACTTAACGTCTATACGAGACTTACTTGGGGGAACTTCAAATTACTCATTTAAATGTATGCAAAATTCTCCGATGAAACTTGGCATCTTCACCTTCAAATATATTAACTGAAATTCGACTTTCCTTCCCCGCTTAACTTTTGGTAGGATTTTCATCCCGGCAAGATTGCGAAAACACACAAACTAGCTAACTTTAACCGAGCACCAATCTTCACTTTAAACGTTTTCTCACTGTTTTTCTGAAATGGCAATCGGGATTGAAATCCCACGATCTAGGGTTTTCACCAAGGATATAAACAGAAGCTCTGATATCCTTTTCAGTTCAATTCCATGTTGAATGTTACTCTTCGACAGCAAGGTTTCAAGTATACACACACTGGCTAACGCTAAGGGAGGGCACACAGTACACTTCAATGCGTAAACGTCTTTCTATTATACTTCTGGATTGACACTAATTAAAAATTATCACCATTTTGAATACTATTGCCATTAAAACCGAACTTTTAGTTCATTTTTAGTGGTCTCGATTCAACAGTAAATAAAAGAAAAAAAACACTTTGAACGTCTGAAAATCCTCTTCAATCCCTTGCAAATTTGAGTAAGAAATGCAGTAGATATAAAAATAATCCTTTCCACACGAAAGAATTGAAAAATCTTATGATACACACTAATATTATTATCATATTTAAATGTTATTGATATCTGATGACACTCTTGGCTTTTATAGTTCATGTAAAAGTACAAGGAATTTTTCATTAAGGATATTTAATTAAGGATATTTCATTAAGGATATTACTAAACTTTTGACAAAATTTAGTTGTGAAATTTAACTTATAACGTTTTTGTTTTTGTTCGCAGAGAGTGGGATAAAGAAATGAAAAAGCAGAAGGAGGGTAAACAACCGAGCCTGCTCAAAGCAACTATCAGAGCATTTGGTTTAAGATATTGCTTAAATGGTATATTCACAATGGTGGAGGTAAGTTCTGAAACTCATTCATGATGTTACATTGCGGTATTCAAAAATTTCTAGCTGAGTTTTATATCCCTACGCGTGAACGACAATTAGAGCTTCGGTTGAGCATTCGTTCAAAATGTTCCACTAGCAAATCAAACCTGAATTATACTTTAACGGTTCCTTCATATATGTTTGTGTGTTGAATATTGATACCGTTAGAATAGATGCATCAACATTGTGAGCCCTGAATTTAACACATCCTTTAAAGGAGGGTAGCATTCTTTCCTATTTCCAATGGCAGGGAAATTGACGGCAACAAAAAATAAAAAAAGAACTTTAATGCAAAATGTCATTGTCACCTAAGGGTCCTGTTCACTTAATATCTACTTGACTTGATGCTCCTGTGGCTTTACACTGGCCAAGGTGAAATCTGTTCATAAATCCATCTAATCCGCAGCGATGTCAATTTGGGATAAGGAGGACACCTATACGAAATAGGTGTCCTACAAGAAGAGATACATTCGCAGCTGCAATTTTATGCGAAGTACTTCAGGCAAATGTTACACGGTTTTCCAGTTCCTTGAAGGAATTCGATGTTTTAAATTCTGCTGATGTTTCATGCCTTTCTTGGTGTAAATTATTTTGCTACTTGAAAAAAATCTTGGTATTGTTTAGTAGTGTTACAGCATTGCCTTTTTTTGCCAGAATTTCCTTCCGTTTAAATTTATAAATTCCACAGTGAACTGGTATCGTCTGCACAACAACATGCTTACTTTTTACTTTGAGTAAAAGAACACATCTGAAATTCTGAAAACATCTGAAGCATTTATTTCAGAATTAATCGTATTAAAATAGAAAATTCTGTTAATGAGCTTACGCAGATCGATCTTTTTGTAATAACAAATAAAAGCGTTCAACAAATAAAAGCCCCAGGGTTTTCACTAATGATTTCCTTTGAACTTTGGGAGTGAATTTGATGGAAGCCTAAATAAGCGTTAAACTTACACATGACCCCACTATATATATGAAGAAAAAGGTAAAGCACTAATATTTATATTATCTAATTTACATGTACTAAATATATTGCACCTAGTTTGCCTATGTGCGACTAGAACGTAAGATCATTAGATTTTAACAGCAATAAAACCAGCCACAATACGTTACGAAGAATTCAAGTTCATTTTTAATTTTTCATAGAAATTCAGGATTATTTTGGGTTAATTAAATATTCAGTCTATTCGTGTTATTGAAAATTCAAGATTCTAAATTAAATGTACACCAACATTCCGACAAGTAACTTGTCTGAGTTCAGGAAAGAGCAATTCTGAAAATTTATTTTCTTGACTTGCCATCAGCCAAAAACTTTCCTTTATTTTCCCTCGGCATAGAGTCTCTATGCAAGATTGTACACTTTTTCTGAAATTAAATTGCCGTAATTAAATCTTTCAGCCAACAGATGGCAGCAGTCAAATTTGATACGAACTGATCCATGACCTAAACTCAACGATGCTTTATGAAATACGAAGGAAAATATTGTTCCCATTAGAAACTATTTCTCTCTTTGTATTTTACTTCTAATTTGAAGATGATCAATAAGTGATAATCTTTTTAATTTTCATTTGCCCTAAAATGCAGGCGAAACTAAAAAAAAAAAGTCAAATAATGGTAAAAAATAATCATTTTATTGCATCACCCCTAGATCGATTTAAACGAAACTTATACTTTACGTACCGATTTCTGGTGCTGTGTGCACTATTATGCAGGGCCCGATTTAGAAAATTCTTGACTATAGGAACAACTCAGGATGGGGGCCCCCTAACACTGATGTGGGCGTAAAATTTCCAAAATTGACAGAAAAAAAAATAATGAATCATTGTGAAAGTACCATTTTACTAAGAATTGGCTATTTGAAGTGTAGAACCCTAGAACATTATCAAGTAACAAAAAGCAATACAACATATTAACTTCATCATTAAAACACCAGTACAGTGCAACCAGAAAAACCTATTAATCCCTTATATACACTATAACATAAATATGATGAACTATACATATAACTATTCATATGATGAACCAATCAATCAAATTTGAAAGGATATATATAAAAAAATTGCTAATAAAAAAGGTAAAATTATAAAAGTTGAATTGGAAATTTTTTTTTTGGAATTTTTTTTGTGGGGGGGGGGGGCAACATTCAGGGGCCCCTAGGCCCGGGCCTACCGGGCCTAATGGGAGATCAGGACCTGCTATTATGCTCCGTTTTTGGTGTATGAATTTACTGAGAAACAAACTCAGTTAGAGAATTAGAAGAGTTACAGGCTATTCAGACTGGCATAAAATAATCACCTAATTTGTTAGGCAAAGAGCCTGACTATTTATGTACAGATTAACCTTTAAATCCGCTGTATCACTGCCGATAAGCCTCCTTTGTGACAGACAACATAATACAGAACAGGTAATTACGGTAACGATCGTAACCATCCCTTTGTTAGGTTTTGATATTCAACAGAAGATCACCACTGATCTGGGAACTTTTTAATGTAGTTTTTCCTAAAATTTTATTACATCCAACCCATGCGACACAATGGCATCTCGGAAAGATGTTTAAGGAAATAGTTTGAAGGTTTTCATTTATTTTTGTTAAACAGTCTCTTATTCTTTTACAAGGTTTGTGGGCAATTTTCGTGGAAAAAGAAAGGCAGGGAGGGTTGACCAACTTTTATTTACAGAGAAACACCTACCTTTAATCCGGATTAAAACGTTCGCGCGTCGGTGAACACCGAGAAAGCAATTTTTTTTTCGCCCAACGTGACGCTGCGGTCGTGGGTTCGTACGGTTGAAACGGATATGTAACGGTTGTTAATTAGATAAAATCTTTTAATAGCTGTGAACTTTCTCAGTATTTTCCCGACAGGGCTGAAATGCATGAGGGGGAGACATTATTATGAGAAATCTGGGCAAGTTTAAAGGGAAATAATGGGACCAATGTTCTATTGTTCTCCACAATTCTCCGTAATTTGAATTAAGGAAAAATTGCAAAGGTGATTTGCCCCTTTTCAAAGAAGTTAATTTCATTTTCCGTTGAGAGGGAGTACGTGTCAGAGAACTTTAATGGAAATAGGCAATTATGTGGAATGAGTTAATTATATGCAATGGACACTATGCGTAGTTTAATATTATTAACAAAGGAGAGATTTTTTTTAAATCTAGGATCATTCAAAGATCACTCATCCATTGTATTAAAATTATCAGGGTATAATATTTAAGTCTCATTCAGAAAAATATAATTTTGTAGAAAAGTTACTCTATCTTTGTGAACGTTGCTCTATCTTTTTGATGTTATGCGTAGTTGCACCCTATAACTATCGGAATATTTGAATGAAAAATATAGTACTCATTTTCATGTTTTAGTCAGTATAACAATTATGAGAGCGCATAATCATACATGGCAATCACATATTTGAGACGGTGAAAGGCAAAGTGGTGTAAGTCCGTAAGTCAAGTGGTGTAAGTCCAAAGCGTTTTACTGCAAAAACTAAAAAAAATTCCACTATAAATTGAACAAATTATAATTCATAATAATTATTATAATATTGCAAATAATAATTATTTGAAGTTCTACCATAAATTGAACATAGACATTACATTTTCCCCCTCAAATAAAAGTAGCTGAAAATGTGACTTACACCACTTTGCCTTTCACCGCCTCATTTGTAAAATTATCATTATCAATATTTAAAACACAACACTTCCTATGCGTTTAGTAATTTAATGAATAAATTTAATTATTCTTAGTAACTATTTAAAAGAAATGCTTATTAAAGAACTAATTTCGATATTTAAAGATATTTATCTTAATTTGTTAAATATACGTATACGTCTTGAAACAAATAATTTAATTTGCTGTTTCTACCTAATTAGTGTTCTACAGGTAATGCATTTGTTCTTTAGAATAATTTTAAAAATTAATTTAGATTATGAAAGATGCTAACTACTATATGAGAGGATAGAGTCGAAAAAAGGAACATAAAACTGTTTTTGTTTGAAATCCCATATCGGAAGATTTTTTTTAACCGTTATGAATATATTGGTTAAAGAAGGTTTTATAGAAAACCTTAAAGCCTACTTTTAACTATAATATAAAACTTGTAGCATTACCTATGAAATGTTTATAAATTAATATATATTGTCAGGAATGTGTAATATTTTTATTCGCATCTAATAGTTAAAATTATTAGATACTTTCATATTTTGTCGTTCAGCTTTTTTTATATGAATGAAATAAAAATAATAGGTCTAGTTCTGTTTACTGTTGAAAATAGTTTACAAGCTAGAAATTAATAGAAGAATTTAAGATTTTACTTATAAATATATTTTTACAGTTGAAAGCTGACTGTTTTTTATTTAAATCCAGTATTTTATTCTTGGAAAAACTATAAATATGTAAAAATAATTTTATCGTTTTCGTACTTTTATCACTTTTAACCAATGCTTACATTAAAAGCACTGTATGTAGTGAAAATTATATGAAAATTTTTAGAATTATTCTACAATCTTCAGTTTATTTTTTAGTCACCTAGCTTTTAAATTGGCATAAAAACAAAACAAATTAACTTATTTAACACAGAACTTACGATGTAAATTATGAGTAAATTTATTAAATATTCTAAAAATAATTTTCGAATAACCTCAAAATTTTGATATGTTAAGTTTTGTACGTCTAACTTTCTTTTCTGAAACTGTATTTTATACTGTATTTTTTAAAGGTCTTCAGAATCTTTAAAGTTTTTAGATCGCCACTTTAGATCTTAGATCACAAATTTATAATGACCTCAAAATTTCAATATGTTAAGTTTCGTACGTCCGACTTTCTTTTCTGAAACTGTCTTTAATAGTGTTTTTTTTTTAAGATCTGCAGAATCTTTAGATCTTCTGAATAAAAGGTTAAATGATTGCTTGAAATTGTGAAGAAAGACGTTAGATTAATTTTACGGTTGATTTTTTTTTTTTTTACCTGCAGGGTTTTACCCGTATTCCCTTGAGATATTAATTTAATGATTTCTCTCTTGCATTTCGCACTATTTTTCAAACCCAATGAACATTATCCTGATTCATGGTATGAAATAACATAGATTTAATGAATGAAAACTCTTCTAAAGCAAGCGGAGGGACAGACATTAGTTCTGGAGAGTGATTTTTCGTGCTAAAGAGGGGATGAGATACGTGCAGTGAATTATAATAGAGGATAAATCGTATTCACAAAATTTTCCCCCGGAAATTAAAAAATATTTCTGCGAAATGTTACATAATATTAAACCTCATTCACGGTGAATTTTAACATATTTTCCACTAAATGACAGCACGTACACAAACTTTTCAAGTCTTTTCCCAGTATATAATTTTATGTAAAAGATTTTTACTCATATCAAATTCTAATAACATTAAACTTATATATATATATATATATATATATATATATATATATATATATATATATATATATATATATATATATATATATATATATATATGCATGTATAATTCAGACATCAGAGGACTATGCAATAAAGATGGGGTTAGCATAAAAGTATTTGCCACAAAGTGTTTGAGATTAGGTACGATGCTATTCAACCATTTAACAACGACAATTGATTATTTATTAACTTACAACTTGTGGGAAGCAATGTTATTTAGAATGCTACATATTTTTTAGAAACAATATTTCCCAGAAACATAGTAATTGAAATAACGTCTTCCTATATTCAAATGCATAATCCATTTCGGGAAAATCGGGAATTCCCACACTTGAGATATTCTAGAAATTCAGTTCGATGAGAAAACAATGTGGCTCACTCAAAATAACAGAATAAGTAGAACGACATTTCGGAGTCATGGAGGGTTAAAGGCAACGGCATTTAAAATTTACTTAGCCTGGATATTCTTCCTCACGATGTTATGACTTTGATATAATTTCAGAAGACTGATGAATTTATGGGGGGAATATTTAGATTTTTCGATTAATATTAGAGCGTAAATTGAAGTATATGAACGAAGCATATCATGTTAATTTGACAGGTAATGAGTTTCAAAAGGGAAGGTTGGATAATCTCAAACGAAATAACAGTTTATATCCAGAGATAATAAGTGATATATAATATTTTAAAAAGGATTACACATGCATACATATAAACACACACTCATAAGCACATATATATATATATGCTTATGAGTGTGTGTTTATAGCAGTAAGAATAAAAATTACTCCACCTTCCAAACCTGAATCGTAAGTTTACATACGAGGGTCGTTTGATAAGTCCGTGCAAAAATAATGACAGTGATTCTTTTTTAATAAAAAAATTTTTAATTAATTTTTTTATTTATTTATCTCCCTTCCGGTCAATACATTTTTTCTAAGGTTTTTCAAGATTTTTCCATAACGTAAGATTTGCCCAACTTTGCAAAAATAAGAATTTGTTTCACTAATAACTTCGGAATTTGATGTAAATTTCTACCATGCAAGATATTTGTTTTCCTGTTTGGGAATAAGCAGCAGTCCGTGGGGGCCAAATCTAGAGATTTTGGAGGGTGGAGAACTACCTCGTAGCGTAATTCTAAGAGTTTTGCCACCCGCAATCGAGAATGGATGAGCCGGAGCATTGATATGACGTAAAAGAACCGCTTCTTATCTTTTTGTCTAAATTTCACTATTGAAACGATCGAGTAAACATGCATAACATGCATAGTACTTTCCGATGATTCTTTTGTCCTTTTCCAAATAGTCAATGAAGATTATTCCATGGACGCACCAAAAAGCAAAGGTCATAATCTTTTATACTGATAGAATCGTTTTCGCTTTCTTTGGTTCGTATTCATTTACTTCAGCCAACTGTTTTGTCAGTTCTGGTTGGTTGTGATATATCCATGTTTCCTCCTGTGATATGAAACGACGCCAAACTCTTGACTTCTTTGAATCAGCACCAAATCGAGCTTCGAAGTGTTTACTTGTTCTCGATTTTGGTTGATTGTTAGCAAACGTACATCCACCTTGCCAGCAGTTTCCTCATATCAAAATATTCATGCAAAATATCATGTACGATTTCTGATGAAGAGGCAACAGTCTCAGAAATGTCACGTGTTTTAATCTACTACCCCTCATCACCAAATCATGTTTTTTATAATAATTTCTGGCTTAGTGACCTCAGACGGGTGACCAGAACGTTCAGCGACACTTGTGCTTATTCGACCCCAACATAAATCGTTAAACCACTTTCAAATTATTCCAAGCAAAGGTGAAGACTCACCATAATATTATCAAACTTGGATTTAGTTTCTTTCGCCCTTTTGCTTCTTAAAAAGTAATGTTTTATCAACACGCGGAACTTGTTTTTCTTCATTGTGTGAGGAGTAACAAGAGCTGACCGACTCAAAATGGCTGTCAGTTACAGACTGAGCACTGAATCTGTTTACAATCTCACATGCTTGCCTTCGAAGCGTGTTAAATGTGAGAACGCCAGCAATTTCATTGCAGTGGCGCCATCTCTCGGATTATTCACGGACTTATCAAATGGTCGTCGTAAGCATACGTATAAGGCACATATATTGATATTTATGAATAAAGAGTTTCGAAGGTTTGAGGGAAATTTCTGGGTCGTCGTAAGCATATGTATATGGCAAATATATTGATATTTATGAATAAAGAGTTTCGAAGGTTTGAAGGCAATTTCTGGGTCGTCGTATGCATACATATATGGTAAATATATTGATATTTATGAATAAAGAGTTTGAAGGTTGGAGGGAAATTTCTGATGTCATTTCTTCAACATTTTATTGATCTAACTATATTTTAACAACACTATGCTATCTTAACTTTACTGATTCGTTTGTATCTTTTCAGGAATGCTTCATCCATGTTGCGCAACCCATTTTGTTGGGTTACTTGATCGAACATTTCGCAAGGATGAAAGTACTCACTCCGCGAGATCTCTATCTCTTTACTGCCGGTGTATGTCTACTTGCGGCCATGTTCGTCTTCACGCATCACCCTTACTTCTTCGGAGCTCAGCGTATGGGCATGCGACTCAGAATAGCCTGCTGCACTCTAGTCTACAGAAAGGTGCTTTGTTACTTAAGTACTAAATAATATCAAATAATGATATAATAAGCCACTTTCATCAGGAAAAAAGTCTACCATGAAAGACTGCTAAGGATTATTGATGCATTTTAACACAGCACAAATGATGTTACCCATGTCATTTGATGTTATCAAGTGTTGTAATAAGTATCACTTGATGCGTTTTAACTGCCTTGCCAGTCTAAATGATTGGTTTCGACATTGGTAGGAATAGGTGTATCTAAACGGACGATATATCTAATGTTTAAAAACTGAACTTGTTTTTCTAGCTTTATTTATCATTTCTATATTGCTATTTTTTATACTATAATATTTCTATGTTATACTATTCTGATACTCTACTCTATTTCAAGTTATACTTATTTCTAACTACACTATTTCTATCTTTATCGCTAAATTCTAAATTGTCCTGTTCTATTCTATCATACGTCTATCACAAACTACTCTATTTCCCTTCACTATTTCAAATTTTTATTTTTATTTACTCTGATCAATTTTTACTTTTTTTCCGAGGCTATAACTTGAAAATTCTACGCATTTTTGAATCGCTGTTTATCATATATATTAGCCAACATCGTAATTTCCATGACGTGTTATTTCAAAATGATTTTATAGAAATAAACAGATTTTCAAATTTGAGATTCCATTTAACTAGCTTACGAGATTGAGGTTAAAAGAATTCCCATCCCAAGTGTGCTTAGCATTAAACAGTATATTTATGTGAATCATCATATAAAGCATATATATCTCTTGTATATATGTAAAACAATTTGCATTTATTTCCTTAATAAAATAAGTACGTTTTACATAAATACACTGCTGGCCACTGTAAATGCAACACCCTGAAGGAAACATGCAAATAACATGAAATTTACAACATGCATTAGCGGAGGTGAAATATGCAAATGATTAGAATCTCAGCGCAGACGCACATCACGCGCGCCTGTGGAGCCACTTGAAAGCGCTATTTAAGGCTTGGAGATTTCGACGATTTCAAGTTCGGCAATTGTGTTTTTCTTGTGGTTTTTTCAAAAAAACGATCAATTATGCCTCGTCGAAAACAGCGATCATCTTTTGATCAAGTATCCGAGTTCGACAGAGGAAGGATAGTGGCCTACCGAAATTGTGGATTATCTTTCAGGGAAATCGGTAGTCGTGTTGGACGAAACCAAACAACTGTAATGCGGATATGTGATCGTTGGATGCAGGAGGGTACGACGGACCGGCGTGTTCGATTGCATCCACCTCAGCGCACCACTTCACGTGATGACAGGCAAATTGTGCGCATGGCAGTGACGGATCGGTCAGTCACATCACGAACCATAGCACAGCACATGCAGTCTGTAACGCATCATCCAGTGTCTGCGCGTACCATTCGACGCCGTTTACAGCAGAGTGGTCTGTCCGCAAGACGTCCATTGCTTTGTCTACCCTTGACGCAGAACCACAGACGTCTCCGCCGCCAATGGTGCGATGACAGAAGGATGTGGACGGCAGAATGGAATGAAATTGTCTTTACTGACGAGTCACGCTTCTGTCTGCAACACCACGATGGTCGCATTCGAGTCTGGAGACACCGTGAAGAGACGATGCAGAACAGCTGCGTTATGCACCGCCACACTGGTCCTGCACCGGGTATTATGGCATGGGGCGGTATTGGATATCACTCTCGCACACCTCTAGTACGCATTGCTGGTACTTTAAACAGCCAGCGCTACATCTCCGGGGTGTTGGAGCCAGTTGTCCTTCCTTACCTTCAGGGCTTGCCCACAGCCATATTTCAACAGGATAATGCGCGACCACACGTCCATGGTTGCTCTACGATTGACCCAGATTCCATCCCCAGCTGCCACAGCAGATCAACTTTGGCAACGTGTGGAAGCTGCTTGGTCTGCTGTACCCCAAGAACTCATCCAAAGTCTCTTTGAATCAATGCCGAGGCGTGTGGCAGCGGTGATCTCCAACAATGGCGGCTACTCTGGCTACTGATTTTGGCAGGAACCACACTTCACAAAGGTCTATAAATTTAATCATTTCATACTTGGTCAACATGTTATCTACAAAATAAATTTTGTTGTGATATCTCTTGTCTTTCTTGGTGTTGCAATTTGGGTGGCCAGCAGTGTACTTTGCCTTGTTTAAGGACAATTATCTTGTACGCTTAAATCTGAATAACATCAAGTTACTGTATTCTGTATATAGTAACTGGATGTTATATCTTTGAATATATGTATTTAATATTATTTATTCCCTAGAAAGAACTTTGAAAAGTCTTTAAATCACATCCCCAGGGAAAAAAGAATATTTTAGTTCTTAAACCTTAATAACATATATTGAAAGTTCATATCCATTTTTGAGAAAATAGAGGTATGCTTATTTTATTAAATTGAAAAAAATCTGGAAAATATTAAGATTCCTAAATATTTTTAACTTTTAACAATACAATTTAAATTACTCCAAATTCCCTAAACCTCTCGCTTCGTATTAGTTTTATAAAATGGGTATAATTTAAATATGACGTTATAAAAATACGATGAACATACCTCTATACGAAAGTATAAGTACATATTAATGCAAAGAATATTGTTCTAATAAAAATTTTATAGTGTTCGCATAATTTACCGAGTTTTGTTTTTCACAGGCCCTGAGGCTCAGTCAGGCAGCACTTAGCACAACTACAGTGGGTCAAATGGTCAACCTTCTTTCAAATGACGTCAACAGATTTGATCAGGTAATATTCTCTTCAATATATATATATTATATATATATATAAATCCAACAACAAACGTTACCTTGAAACTTTCTCTGCTGCAGTTAAATCATGGCATAGCAATCTGATAGTAAATCTTTAAAATAAATCCCTTGACATTGTTTTGCCCATTTTACTTTGAATCCATCTAATTTGGTTAAGGATATTAATTATAGTTTTCATATTTTTAGTCGGTAGTCTATCTTCCGTACCTGATTGCTGGACCTATACAGACCGTAATCATTATCTGCGTCCTTTGGATGTACATTGGTTACGCAAGTCTCGCTGGAGTATCTGTCCTTTTGTTGTATATCCCTTTCCAAGGATTTATGGGAAAATTGTTCTCCAAACTCAGGCAAGTATTCTGATTTTGTATGTTATATTAACTGTTGAATTTGAATTTTTCTTTCACTTATTGATAATACTGGATTTAGTATTTCCCTAATATGCTCAACAACAGAGATTACCAACTTTTTTACGTTTGCGGTTAAGCTTGGGAATAAGATTAAAAACTTGGAGCACCATTGTTACAATTTTAATTTATTCAAATTTTTGAATATTAAATCAAAGTGGAATGTATATCAGGAACATATTAATTTTAAGTTCATGTAAATGCATACTCCATTGCTGATTTTATTCATTAATTGAAAGATATTAGTACGAAACACCAGACTATCACATATTTATACAGTTTCAAAAGTAGCCATGGGATTCAGTATAATATTACACGAGCGAACTACACTAGAAATCACTAAAAAGAGTTTATTTTATTAAAATTTTCCTTACGGGGTGGAATAGCATGTATCCCAAGAATAAAGGCCCAAGAATGAATTTATATATACATACATACATACATACACACACACACACACACACACATATATATATATATATATATATATATATATATATATATATATATATATATAACCCTCTTAATGGCCCCTTAATGGCCGTTCTTACAAAGGGGATCTGAAATTTCCCGTTCTAAAGAGGGAATCGGAAAAATGGGCTCCGTAAGCTACAGGTTAATGCGAGACTCGCCATTGATGTTTGGATTACAAATATTTGATATCAAGCCTAACAGTTGTGGGCATGAGGGTAATTAATTTACCCCCAGGAACGAGTACATCGATTTGTTGTCACAATTCACAGGCAATGCGAGTAATTAATTCAACTTAATATTTATTTAAAGTGGGCCCTACTAATATTTTTTTTTTTGTTAATCCAAAAAAAAAAAAAAATCTCGTGGGGCCTCTGGCCGATCTCACAGCACATTAAAGTCCGTCGGCACTTCGGTTGGGAATCACTACTTTGTAACCTAGCCGTATAAAACAAAATAAACGACCTTCATTTTTACAAGGGAAATTTGTAGAGCTAGTTGTGATAATATCTGTAACTTATATTACGTGTATAAAATAATGGAGAGAGCTATTGAAGGTTAAACCATTTCGAGAGAAAAGGGGGTTAAGTTAAAGATTATGATATGTGTACACTTGTAACTGAAACGTATGAAACTAGGCAATATTTTTTTGTACAAAAATTTTAACCTGTGGCTTGGTGTATAGTTTAGTGGATTATATTGGTTTTCAAGTAGCAACTTTAAATTTATATCGAAAAAATTTAAGAAAATGTTATTAAAATGTTACAACAAAAATCAATTTAGTTCAGTACCATAAAATAATTGCGTTATTAATTTAAGTGAATTGTAATCAAGTATTTCACTCTTTACTTACTTTTAGGCTGCAAAATTTATGCTTCATTTGCGAGCAATAAACTCGAAATACATCTATACAACCTTTTAGAATTTGGGTTTTAAGGAATACGGAATTAATTTAAATAAGAAAATTAAATTTATCAGTCGTGCTTTTTTATGATCCGTGGACCGTAAAGTCCTTCTTTGATGTCCGTGGGTGGGGAAGGTTCGATTCCCCCAGATGGCGCCCCTTGGGATGTGTTATACAGTTAATTGGGGTGGTCGTGATTTAGTATAGTGGTAGGCAATGATACCATTACTCTGAATTCTAAATAATACAGTGATTTATTAACATACACATATATATGATTATACATTAACTTATATTATTGATAATTATTAACATCAAGAACAAACACTCACTATCAAATTGATTATCCAATTATATCACTTCATTAATTTAATTTGCTATTATTCTCAGTACGCAATTTACTACTTCATATTTTTAGCCTGTATTATATGACTCGGGGATTTATAGACTTTTTGGCAATAGGTAATGAAAGGTTGCCTCCATTTTTGCATACTGCAGAGGGCAAAACTCGCCGGCGTATTCACTTGCATCGATTGGGGTATCTTTTATCGGGATTCACTTTTCTCTGGAGAACGCAATCATCAGAATCGCTGTATGGCGCGGGAAGAAGCGGGCTTTAACGGCAGGATCGGTTCTCCATCTTTGGCTTGTAGGAGTCAGGCAATCTATCTTGGTTCCGAAGTTCAACTATTCTCCTCTCATCGCTAGCTTGCAGGGGTCAGGCAATCTCTCTCGGCTCCAATACTCATCTATTCTCCTATCATCGTTGGCTTGCAGGCTTATATCGATGCGCTAAGTCTGGGCGCAATCTCGCATATGCGCTTTTGAAACTTCTCGCTTACGAGGCTACTACTTCATAGCTGTGTGCTGAGTCTGAGTGCCAACATCTGATCATAGATTCCCTAATATTCTCACTCTCTCTATTTTTTATCTTTTCAACGCTCCGCCCTTTTCATTTTCATTCGTCACTCATGTTCAATCTTTTCTCTCCCTTCCACTTCGATTCGCTAATTTTTACCACCTAAATCTTTTCTCTAGACCATTCAGAATGAGGGGCATTTCATATTAATACAATTCCGCCTTCGTCTATCCACTGCCTTTCTAGGGATCATGTTTTCCCAGAACATCTCCTATGTGTGGGGTCATCTCTTTGCCAACAATTCCCTTTTCATCTCAATGTCCCCTCCATGTAGCCCCCTCGCTGTTTCGTCTCTTAACTGTTGCTTTTCAATTCCTTATCCGTCATCTGGTTTTTTGTATAGGCAGGCGTCATTTCACATTTTCATTTTACCCCCGTTTTTTCGATTTAATTGGCTTGTCTGCACTTTTCGAACTTCTAACATATCATATCCCCACGACATTCTTCTTGTATCGGCTGGCGTCATTTCACTTTTCATTTTCCGTCCCGTTTGTTCGCCTTAATTGGTTTGTCTGCTCTTTTCTATCTTTTGATATGTCGTAATCCACGACAGGATGCTCGGTCAAAATTGTGGTGGCACCTAGCCAAGATGGTGACCCTTAATAGACCCCAAGATTTGACCCTTATGGTGCTATTATAAACCGGAGCCGCACTACTCAGACCTAAGCCTGTATGGACCTGGTCTGGCACTTCCGGCCAGGTCAAAATTGTGGAGGCACCTAGCCAAGACGGACTCCGACCCTTATGGTGCTATTATAAACCGGAGCCGCACTACCCAGCCCGAATCCTATATGGAACTGGTCTGGCACTTCCGGCCAGGTCAAAATTGTGGTGGCTTCTAGCCAAGACGGACTCCGACCCTTATGGTGCTATTATATACCGGAGTCGCACTACTCAGCCCGAAGCCTTTATGGACCTGGTCTGGCACTTCCGGCCAGATCAAAATTATGGTGGATTCTAGCCAAAACGGACTCCGACTCTTATGATGCTATTATAAATCGGAGACGTACTACTCAGCCCGAAGCCTATATGGACCTGGTTTGGCACTTCCGGTCAGGGGGCATTAGTAACAACAACAACAACAACATTTTTTTTATGATGAAGATTACTGAGTGACTTTCACGTTCCACTAACGAATGGTTAAATTGTTAAATTACTTAATTAGCCTTCGGGAAACTGCTTACAAATATGGGTTTTGTAATACTAATAAAAATACATTAGTTCATTTAGCATATTTCCTCATGTTATTTTTTTAAAGCTTCCTTTTTCACTTTTACTAGGATGAAGACAGCTGCGCTTACTGACGAACGAATTCGTCTGATGAACGAAATTATTGGAGGCATGAGAGTCATAAAGATGTACGGTTGGGAAATACCATTTGCGAACTTGGTGGATTTCAGCAGAAGGTTCGTGTTGAGACTTAGACATCACGTATTATTTTGAACAATATTATCAGTTTTTCTTGATATTTTCTAGATTCATTACTAAAATATAAATGCATTAGGAATTTGGTAAATTCGATTAGAAAAGTCGATAACGGTCAAATGTCTATGGTAGAATTTACTAAAATTATATTTAAAATTATTCTCCAATTATTACAGGTTCCTTACATTTTTTAATAAAGTTTCTTAAGTCAGTTTCAGATTATTACAGTTTCTTTAAGAAACTTAACAGCTTTTAAATGTTGAATTTAAAACGTCTCTAAACAACATTTTAAATTGTTCAACTATTTTTATATATATAATAATCTTTATTTAAAAGGACATTATTTGTTGAAAAAATCGTAAAATTTATACAGCTTAAAAAAATTCTGACCTAGATTCTCTTAACCAGTGTTATTTTCATTTCCTACAGTATGTCAGAGGAGGAAACGATCATGAATTAAAAAAAAAATGTACATAAGAACAAACTGAGCAGTCTCAAAGTTGTATCATTGCGATACTTACGGGTTAAGTGTATGGTATACATCATAACGCGATGACATGGAGCTAAACCTCCTTTTCTAGCTTAAAATAAATCTCGTTAAGATGATAAAACAAACTGGTACATTCATTTAACCCGAATCATTAATATTATAAACTGAAATTTACATCAGATTGAATCGAAAAGGGAAAAAAAAAAGCTTTAAAACCTGACGCCTGATAATAAATTTCTTAAGATGGGCACTTGAAGAAGGCTAATGATATGTATTCTACTGTTTGCATTCTATGTGCAATATCTCAAGACTGACCTTGTGAAAATTAAACAGGCAGTAGAGTCAGCAGTTGAACAGTAAATATTTTTAGAAATTTGTCATGCGTCTGGTTTCCCTAGACACTTCATCGTGGTACTCAGCTTATGCCAAGCCCTTAAAAGAAGAATATTTTCCCATTAGGTAAACAGTCTGAAAAAATCGTGTGTACACAGTTGTGTTACCATAATTGATTCATACACGACTAGCTGAAAACCCGTATTTCGCTACGGAGTACATTCAAATTATATACAACGGTCACTGTATGCAATTACTGTAAAAAAAAAAAACGAAAAAATATATTTATAAAAAAATAGTAACGGATATTTTTATAGACAAAATAATGTAGAAGAAAATATTCAAATTAAATCCAATAGGACATACTAAAGAATATAGTACAGTTAATATAGTACAGTTTGAGGAACATTTCTTTTACTGTATTTTAATATTTTTTTGGATAATGTCCAATTGTCTGCCACATTAGCAAGAAAAATTTTTTTTTTTGTCTATTTAGTTTTTATGCACGTGACGATAAATTTATTTAAAGTACCAGAAAAAGAAATCACGTGATCAGCATTTAATAAATTAAATTCTAAAAATTAATATTTAAAAATTCATCGGAAATCAGAAAATGGAGGTAAAGATTCGAAAAATATTTCATTTTAAAGGAATTTTTTATGATCTTTCTCGTGATATAAATTTTATAACCCTCAAAGTATTATCTTAAATGAAAACTTAAAATAAGTTACTAAAACAGCTTAAAAATTTAATTTAAAAAAATCTAAGAATAATTTTTCAAAAATCTTTCTTAGTGCACTCCTGCACTATAAGAAAAATCGCCATGCAAAATTTCAGCCCTTTAGGTTCAGCGGCTTGGTCTGTGCGTTGTATGTCAGTGAGTCAGTCAGTTATGGGACTGTTTTATATATATAGATTGGGAAAGGAAATCATTTTATGCTTACAGAAGGTTTGCTTGTTCATTTCCTCATTCGGGGCATCAAGCCACTTTCGTTTCTAATTTGATTTAGTTATCACGTCTCTAGACTTGGTCTATATAACATTCAAAGCTTTCCACTGAAAAGCTTGTATATCATACTGTACCATTTCGAGAGAAGTCTGAAAAAGAATTAGTGTGTCCAGAATATCTTTATATTCATACATTATTGTTTAAAAAAAGTGTAACGAACTGTCAATTTATTTTCAGAAAAGAAGTAAAAAAAATCCGTCGAACTGCCATACTCCGGGGTACCAACTTAGCTGTATTCTATATCTCATCTAAGGTTATACTTTTGATCGCTTTTGTGGTTTTCTTGCTTGGTGTTCAAGGAGATCTCACTCCAGAGAAAGTATTTGTCTGCATGACACTTTTCAACAGCCTTCGACTGTCCATGACCCTCTTCTTCCCTTATGCTATAGCTCAGGGTGCAGAATCCATTATTTCTCTCAAGAGGATACAGGTATATAGATTTATATGGGATAACATATTTTCTTGTGCTCATTTATTATGCCTGTAAAATTGATAAGTACTCGTAGCGCCCAATCGTAATACTATCAATGGGCAACGAATAAACTTGGTTATTAACAAGGCTTAAAATAAATTTATAGTGATTTTTTACTTGTTATTTTAACACCAATTTGTTGCATTATGGCAGATGTTGATATGTTCGAAAAATTCAATTTTATGTTTTCAGTTGATATGTCACAATTAAAATTGGTTCTTTAATGTAGCAAAAGCTGATAGTGGAATTATAAAATGATACTAAGTTATTCGTATTGGCAAATGCTGTTATGTATAAAAGAGGTAATACTTGGTCCCTAATTGACTATTTTAGTCCCTAATTGAAAACTTTCTTTGAAGACCAGCCATATGCTTGAGGTTGAATACGAGTATTAAATAAAGAATATTTGGATTGAAAAACTGAATTAAGAGATTTTATATTTCACAACAAAAGTTGCTTTTTAATTTGTTGAAAACATGAAAAAATGACATATCAACTTCTGCCATAGTGCCACAGATTTTTAGTATAATATTTAATAATTTAGTCTGAATAAATCAAGTTTCTTGTAAATGTTTGTGATAAAAATATTTACATTATAAGCTTAAATCAACACTAATTGGTCTTGTAATGAACAACGGGCAATTTACCCTATGTAAAAAAATAGTCGCTATAGTAAATAGCTCTTGAAAACCTAATATTGTAAAAAACAATCACGAACAGTTTATGTAGTCAGTATTTTTACCTATATCGGAATTTCACCAATTTTACAGACTGACTGGAAGTCCAAACACTATACTATACCTGACAGAGGGACTATAAAACCTTTATGTATGGAATTATAATTATAATTTCATTACTTTTGCTTTACACAAACACCAAATGGCTCAAAATTACTTGCACAAAAGTTGTTAATTTTAACAGCTAACAAGAAACTCCTAAGAAGGATTAAAATTACGAGCGTTTATTTAATGAGATAAATCCTAATGTACAACTAACTCTATCGGAGATGAAATAAATCAATATTTTATTTTTTGTCCCTGATCTGCGTACCTCAGTTTGTTTTCCGCTATTTCAAATTATACAATTCTACGCTATAAAATAATTTCTGCCAAGTTTCTGGCATTCACATGAGAAGGGAAATTTTTCTAACTTTGTTTTAAAGATAATAAAGGCTTCTTACCAAGTTATTAGAATTTTTTTAAATCTGAGGTATGAGCCAAGGTAGTGTCGGGAAAAAGTATATATAAAGTCAGTATCTTTCCTAGCTGAAATCTAAGTATTCCAACTGTTTGCTGAATATATGAAAATTTTTTATTTGAAAATCCATAAATTTTAGTAACAAATACCATACCACACACAGACACACACACACACACACACACACACACACACACACACACACACACACACACACACACACACATATATATATATGCAGTGGAATCTCGATCGATCGTTTTCGGATCCATCGTTTTTCCGTATGTGTCGTTCATTTTATCCAGTCCCAACGATCATATTGCTTTGTTATGTTTTCGTATCTATCTATTTCCCGCATTTATCGTTCATTTCAGTCGGTCTGTTGAAAAACGATAGATCCAGATTGCACTGTATATATATATAGATATAGATAGATAGATAGATATAGAGAGAAATTTATAATTTACAAATCTCATTACATGCTTGATATTAAAATCTTCCCTATCCAATTTATGCTTTACATTTAACAGCATTTTCTGCTTTTTTAGAAATTTCTTCTCTTGGAAGAGCAATCCGAAACTTCTTTGTTGGATGTCTCCAATCTGAGGCCCAAACTCAATCAGTGTGGTATCTGGATGAACAAAGTAAAAGCTTCTTGGAATAAGGTGAGTACGTATTAAGTACTGATAAAAGAACTAGACAGCATTTGGATTACATCGTTATAAATGTATTTAGCAGTTCTTTTGTTGTCGACATACGACCAATGGTTCTTTCAAGAAACTTCTATTGGTGAAGTTTGTTACTCGTTGTCTTGAGCGAATATGCATTCTGGTTAAGGCAGGGATTCTCCACTTCATTAGAAGGTCCCGGTCTAATTAGCCCTTGTAAGGACTTTGCCTTGATAAATTAACTGCCAGCCTTTTTGTATTTTCATGCTTTAATTGAATATCTCGACTAAATAAGGGTATTTACACAAAAAACATTAAAATTCGCGGGTTCATAACGGTATCGACCAGGAAGGTTGGTCTTGAGTCGTCGCTGCTGTCATTCCAGTCTCTGTAGACCTGGCCAGCAATTTGGCAGCGTCTCCTTGTCTCGCCTTCACCTCTCTTCTATCACCTGCGTTCGGCGGCTTATATACCTCCACCGAACATTCTCGAAGGGTCCAGAAAACGCATTCTTTCTTGTCCAGTCAAATTCCCGATTTATTAGGCCCTTCCGGCCTTAGGCTCTTCTTTGTAGCTGGCTTACCGTTCGGGCGAACTGCCGTTAGTGCTTCCGGTCTTTTATATCGCTCTGCGGCTGTCTCAGTAAAGGCAATCTAAATCATTTAAGTGCAGAAGCCACGTGTTGGTTGGTCTTCCTGAAATTCCACGTGCAAGATAAACCTTATGGTACGGGAGTAATTTCACCCTCGTGTAGCAAAAATGACCGTAACGCTCCCAACCAACCCAACATTTTTACGTTTGCGTCACCCTTGGGATTAAGATTAGAAACTTGGGGAACATTTGTTAGTATTTCAGTTTTTTTGCAATTTTTTAAATATTAATTCAAAATGGAATGTATATCAGGAACATGTTAAAGTTAACTTCATGTAAATACGTATTCCACTGCTGATTTGATTCATTTATTGAAAGATATCAGTAACAAACACTGGAATAGCATATATTAATACAGTTTCAAAATTAGCCATGGGATTCAGTATGGTGAAACACTAGCAGACTACAATGGTAATCGCTAAAAAGAGTTTAGTTTTACTATTGTGAGACTTGCGATTGATGCTTAGAGCACAAATGTTTGATATCAGGCCTAACAGTGCTGGGTTTAGGAGTAGCTTATACATCCTCAGGAAAGAGTGCGTCAATCTGTGTCATAATCTGTCGGACATGAGAGTAATTTAAATCTTTAGCTTATTTAGCATTTTTCCGATTCCCTCTTTAGAACAGGAAATTTCATATCCCATTTGTAAGAACAGACATTAAGGGGGGTTATATATATATATATATATATATATATATATATATATATATATATATATATATATATATATATATATATATAAGACGTAAGGAAAAGGCTAATATTTATTTCATGTGGGCCCTACGGTTTTGCTTATTCCCCCCGAAATATCTTGCGGCCCCCTTAGCCGATCTCACGGCACCCTGCGCCGTGAAACTGACCAGGATCAAGAAGAGTGATCTCGCCTCCTCCCGACAGAAATGAATTTGTACAGCAATGATACATTTTGAAAATAGAAAAGTGCGTTAATTCCTTCTTGCAATTCGGTACTCTTTTACTTTCAATATAGCTAAGAGGCACCCATTTATGACAGTGAAGTGACTTGTGATCAAGAGACAGTGAAATGTCCGAATTAACAAAATGTTGCTTATTTTAGGGGGGAAATGAAAGTAAACAGTCATACTTAGTGATATTTTTTTTGCTTTTGTCTTCAAAGCTTACGAAGATATATGGTTACTTATTAGATATGACGTAATTCAAGGTTATCACGAAACTTGATTGCTTATCTACAGCTATGTAATGAGGTGATTTTAAATTTCAACCTATTTACTTGTATATTCATGTATAATTATTTTCCCTTTTTCAGGACGGTGAACCTACATTACGCAATGTCACCTTATCAGTTAAGCCTGGTGAACTGCTGGCTGTTGTAGGTCCGGTAGGTTGTGGCAAGGTAATTATTTAGTTTTTCACAAATTTCGTATTTTTTCTGGACTTTAAATTGCATATACACGTGTTTTTGCTCAGATATATGAACCTCTCCTATTAACCCCATACCAGGATAATAACTTTCACCTGCATAACTGTTGAATTACCTTAAACACTACGTTAAATTTCAGTAACATGTAGGGAAAAAAATCACACTCGGTTCGCGATCTGAGCTGAAATCGGAGGTAAATTGTTCTCGAAAAGCTGCACATAATTTGTTTCTGCAAGAAGCATTCTACAAAAGCTTAGAAATTTCGGACATAAAATTTCCCAGATAAAACCAACTCCAGAAAACGAGGATCTATGTTTGAGTCACTTAGTTTGAATTTCAGTAAGGCTACTCGAATTTTTAACTGGGGTCAGAGATCAGCTTTAAATACTGATGACGACTTAGGGCCTGTTCACATAGGAGTCCGTAGCGTTGCGTTAAGGAAAAGATGACGTCGAGACGAAAATAAACCAATCATAGGCGTTAAAAATTTCATTGCTAATCGTTTGGAGGCATATGTTTGGTTTATTTTCGTCTCAACGTCATATTTTCCTTAACGCAACGCAACGGACTCCTATGTGAACAGGTCCATAGTGTTCGAAATATAATGAACTACGTCACTATGACTTGCTTTCACTGCCAAGAGTAAGTAGAGATACGTACACAGATCCTGAGATAATGAAATTATGGAATTCGGAAGCAGTTTCGGAGACATACCGAAAATTAGAAAAGCTGGGAAAAGTGCTTCAAGTGTTACCTAGCTTTATAAACTGCGAAAGAGTGGTTTATTAACTTGCAAATATGCACAAAGCAAAAACAGAGTTGTTTCTCGGCGTCTGGACTAACTGTCTCTATTTTAATATACTGTAAATATTATTTTATAAATGATAGTTATATTTACTTAAATAGGGAAAAAAGGGCATGGTGGCCCATTTGGCAAGAGCAGCGGGCCAGTGATCTGAACGTCACTGGTTCGATGCTCGTTGCTGACAAATCCACCTCCGTGTGCGCTAATGGCGGCTGGTGCACGTAAAATCTTTCATGGCTGCAATGTCCTCTAAGTTCTCAAAATTTGCCTCTGGAGGTGCGAGGTCAAGTGTACCGGTCCCGTCCCTTGACTCGGTTCAAAATTACGGGACCGGTCCGTTAGCCAAGTTGGACTCCGACCCTTGTGGTGCTAACTTAAAACCGGAGTCGCATCACTCAGCCCAATAGCCTATAATGGCCTTGATCTGATGTTGCTGTCGGTCAAGGAGCCTAAGCAACAACAAAAACAACACGTAAATAGTTTCTTTGTTTTTGTAATCAAAAATGGAGAACTAATAAATATTTTATTTTTCAAATGAGTATTTCATTAAAAATGGACATTGTTTTGTGTGCATATATACTTTTACTATATTTTACCTATTCCGTATATTGTTCCCATAACTTTAACATCGTTGTTTCATCAATTTGCAAGGTTTTGAAAACATTGCTGCATAATTTGTTAATCGTTAACTATAAACAAAGGATCTTTAGCAACAGATCAAAGGCAACAGGAAAATAATTATCCTCTTTTGTAGGATAAAGATTTTCCTGTTGTAGGATAAGATTTTCCTCTTTATCCTCTTTTGTAGGATAAAGATTTTTTGTAGGTAAGATTATTTATCTGCCGGTCGACCATGGTCGCGCGCTTGTTCATCTCTGCTCCTTCTTACTTAATCATTCTGTTTATAAATAACTTTTTTCTCTCTGCTTCCAACAGACTTCTCTGCTGATGTCGATCCTGGGCGAGCTGCCCATTACGTCAGGTGAAGTGAAGGTGAGGGGCAAAGTGGCTTATGCATCTCAAGAGCCGTGGGTATTCGGGGGTAGCGTGCGGCAAAATGTCATCTTCGGCAGTGATTTCGACGAGGCCAAGTACAAGAAGGTGCTAAACGTCTGTGCCTTAGACAAGGTGAGGAGGAAGGTTTATGTGTCAAAGAAAAATTCAATTTTTATCCTTTTATTTAAATTGGGAGAGATGAAGGTTTTTTTTATCCTGTAGGACGAGAGTTAATGATATATACCATGTTTTATATTATTAATTTAATCTTTTAAACTTTACAACATTAAAATTTTATAATATACTAGCTGAAAACCAGCACTTCGCTACGGAGTACATTCAAATTAAATATAACGGTCAATGTATGCAATTAATTCCAACCAATAAATAAATAAATAAATAAATAAATATATATTATTTATTTATTTATAATAAATACGACGGTCAATGTATACAATTGATGTAAGAAAAAACAAAATATATATTTACAAAAAAATCGTAAGGGATATTTTTATAGATAAAATAATGTAGAAGAATATGTTCAAATTAAATATAATAGGACTTACTAAAGAATATAGTACAGTTAATATGGTACAGTTTGAGGAACATAATATCTTTTACCGTATTTTAATATTTTTTTTTATGATGTCCAATCGTCTGCCGCATTAGCAAGAAAATTTTTTTTTTGTCTATTTAGTTGTTATGCACGTGACGATAAATTTATTTAAAATACCAGAAAAAGAAATCACGTGATCCGAATTTAATAGATTAAATTCTAAAAATTAATCTTTAAAAATTCATCGAAAATCAGAAAATGGAGGTAAAGATTCGAAAAATATTTCATTTTAAAGGAACTTTTATGATCTTTCTCGTAATATAAATTTTATAACCCTCAAATTATTATTTTAAATGCAAACTTCAAAAAAGTTACTAAAACAGCTTAAAAATTTAATTTTAAAAAAATCTAAGAAGAATTTTTCAAAATCTTTCTTAGAGAACCCCTACACTATAAGAATAATCGCTATACAAAATTTCAGCCCTTTAGGTCCAGCGGTTTGGTCTGTGCGTTGTTTGTCAGTCAGTCAGTCAGTCAGTTAGTGAGTCAGTCAGTTACGGAACTGTTTTATATTTATAGACAAAATTTTTCTCTTTTCAAGCTGTAAATTGCGTTCTATTTAGAATTGTATATAATTTTTTTTCAATGCAAAATTTCTTTAGAATTTCAGTTTTTATAAGAGCTCCTCCCTGTACACGATTATGCTGGCTGAAATACATAACATTTGTTAGTTAGGTGTTTGTCGTTATTGTAATTTACAGAGAAAAATATGATATCCTTCACATTATCGAGAAAATTGAACATACCTGATACTAAAATATTTAGCATTGGAAACCGCAAGTAATTTTGGCCTTTTTTGATTATTTTCCACTCTTCTGTTGCAAAAGAAGCAAATAATTTTCGCCTATATGAGAAAGCTGTGAGAAAGCTGTAAACAAAAATGTGGTTACAATACATAACACATTTTTGTTTTGCAACTGTACATTACCAGGAAGGGGATACTTGATTACGTTTGTGTTGGTTATAAAAGTAAATAAACAAGAACCTATAACTTCGCCGGTAAATTTCCCCATGCAAATGTTATCTTTTATAACAGC
This sequence comes from Dolomedes plantarius, assembly GCA_907164885.2. Lineage (NCBI taxonomy): Eukaryota > Metazoa > Arthropoda > Arachnida > Araneae > Dolomedidae > Dolomedes > Dolomedes plantarius. Next base: position 146,334,160 of record OU015495.1, read on the forward strand.
ATCTTATAAAACAAGCAAAAACTAATCTTGAATATATATATATATATTTGTTTATATATATATATATATATATATATATATATATATATATATATATATATATATATATATATATATATATACATACAGGGCCACCCAGAGACTTTACGGGGCCTGGGGCAAACTTCTGTTGGGGGCCCCAAAACTATTTTTCAGAAGACAATTTTGTATTAAGAGAAATCTGATTAATCGAATAATTTATTTTTATTTTTGGGGGACCCCTTTTTTCAGGAGATTGTTTTGAATTTTGAAGTACGGTATAAGTTTCAGAATTTTCTTTCGCAGGAAATCTAATAAATAATTTTTTTAAATTTTTTGGGGCCCCTCCGGCAGTTGGGGGCCTGGGGCTAAGTGCTCCAGTTGCCCCCCCCCCTCTGGGCGGCACTGTATACACACACACACACACACACATATATATATATATGAATGTATGATAAAATTATGAATTAACTATTGCCAACCAATTTAAATAACCATACTATTTTTTCACACATTTTTGAATCAGCATTTGGTTCTTTAACTTATTAAAACATTCAACTGAGAAAAAAGTTTACAAAAGGTGGAGAAATCATATAAAAGTAGGAACCACCCCAGTTGAAGATTACACTTATTTGATCGAGTCAAAGAAAATACACTAATGTTTTAAAATTTTATATTAATTCTTTAAAAAAATTAAAAATATAATCCTATTTAACCACATTTTCATAGAATTACATTATGACAAGGGCTAACAGTTCCTTTGAAACTGCCTTGACATGCTTCAAGAGCTTCGAAATATCGCCCATTATCACTAGACGAAACTGGGCTTTATCGATCTATCGAAATCGGCTTTAGAATTTTTTGTTACGTTCAAATATTTTCAGTAATTTAATACAGATGTACAGTCCTACAAATGCGATATGTTTTTCACGCGTATTGAAAATCAGCCCGGAAAGACCGACGGGGAGCTTGATTTGGTCTTTAAATCCGAGAGAAGAATCCCTCGTATAAATTGCAAAGATATTGGGTAAAATAGAATGCATTGCAAAAACGCTTCAAATTTTTAGACCTGCAGAGATTATTGGGATTGCGTTTAGAGAAACAAATACCATTTTAGGTAATAACAGCAGCATATGGCCTTTCGTGAAAGTTGATGAAACATGAATACATCACTACCGGGAAGTGACAAAAGAACAGACAAAACAGCGATATGGAGAAGTTGAACCTGCACTAAAGAATGCAAAAAGGGTTCCACCAGCAGAAGTGGTTATAGCAACTGTTTTTTGGAACGCCTATGGTATAAATCTTTTATTGACCTCTTGAAAAATGGCAAAACAATCCCCGAAGAGTACTGTACATCTTTACTGGATCAATTTAAAAAATGAAATTAAGACAAGAACGCAACATTTAACGAAAGAAAGGTTCTTTTCAATCATGGCAAAATTCCAGCTCATTCATCTTCGATTGCGGCGGCAAAACTATTAGAATTACACTACGGAATTTTTTCTACTCTGCGTTTTCTCCAGATTTGGACCCATTGGACTTGTGAAAATGTGAGATACAAAGCACATAGTCGATGTTATCACCGTAAAGGGCGTTTCTTCCTCTAAACGTAATCCCTGTATTCATTATAATGAATACAGGGATTACGTTTAAGGTGTTTCAAATTTTTACATCGATAATTATCGATGTAAAAATTTGAAACACCTTTACTACTGCATTTCTGTTTACGGCTACATCGAAAATTGAAAACATTCAACAAGTAATTATAATATTCCAGACTAATATTACCTCTTTTTATTCTAGGACATTGAACTATTTCCTTATGGAGACCAAACTGCTGTTGGAGAAAGAGGTGTGAGCTTAAGTGGGGGACAAAAAGCAAGAGTCAACCTCGCAAGGTAGAATCCTGTATATTTAAACCATTTTTGCTATTTTCCTTCCATTTTATGTCTCTGTTCTAGGGGTTGTGGCGGCCTTGTGGTACAGCGCGCTGGTTTTCGGTGCTGAGGGTGCTCGGATCGAATCCTGGCGAAGCGCCACTAAAATGCCTCCGTTTGTGTCGTCCCTTCATAGGGGGCAATGCTGGTCTGCCTATATGGCGCCCCCATAATAAAATGGCCAGCAAAACTTCTGGAATTATAAGTGAATGTCATCGCGACAAGTGCCTCCGCATTGAAAAAAAAAATGTCTCTGTTCTATTACGTTGCTTAGTCGAAACCAAAAATTGAGGAAAAGCAATTCTTTGACTTGAAGGATAAATTTGTACAAAAATACACTAATATTTTGATTGATTAATATCTGAAAACTACAATTGCAATAATTTGAAATTCGATAGTCATCATAAGATAATAGATGTAGTCGTAATTAGTTAATTTCAACTTATGCCTGCTTATTGATGTTTTTTTTCCGAGATAAATTTATTTCGCTCCTCTCAGAATGTCCCCAAAATCATGTGAATACTTTCAAGGCAAAATTATGTGAATGAAGCTTTCTTTCAAAATATCTAAAAGTTGTGTACTTCATAAATAATGTTGCATATATCAGAATTAGTCATCTCAGTCAAGAAAGTTATATTGATGCCGAGGTTTCTGAATCATCAGTTCATAAAAAAGGTTATTTCTTTCTTTTCGGCTTCCATTTTTTTAACTAGATATGTAGAATATTAGTGTAAGTACGACTGTTAACAAATCGATCTCATATTACACATACTTGTTCTTAACCCTCTTATTCTATCCATAATTTCAATCATACTGAAAATAGTTTTGAAATAGATCTGGCGTTTTTCAGTGATCTGTATATGCTTTATTTTACCTTACAAATTTTGCCATGATTTACTTTACCCCATGTATTTTAAAAGCAACTGAAAAGAAATGTTAAACCGTGCTGCAGTAGCTTTTCCCGATATTATGAAGAAGACTTGTTTATTATATACAACTTGCTTTCTTATCCCATGATGTTGTTTCCAATCCCCTTGGTGTAGGAAAGCCTACACCAAGTCCAAAGAACTTTGGTCCTTGGCGAAGGGTAGTAAGCAGCTTCACTTTTGGCGAGGTACAACTAAGGCTGAAGACTGACTTGACCTCGAAGAACATCGGTCCCGTAATTTTGAGCTGAGCCAAGTGACGAGACCGGAACACTTGACCCCGCATCTCCAGAGGTATTTTGGGAACTTGGAGGACATTACAGCTACGACAGATTTTTTCCGTGCACCAGCTGCCATTAGTGTACACGGCAGTGGATTTGTCACTGACGAGCATTGAACCAGTGACTTTCAAATCACAAGTCCACTGCCCTTACCAACTGAGCCACCGCGCCCCTTATCGCATGATGGTAATATGAAACAAGATTTTAAACATGCTACTCCGTTTGCTCAATCCAAGACCAGGCTATGCAGTGTTTGGAGAGAGTCTCCTTGCTCATCACTGGTATCCGGCCAAGCGCCCTGGTCTGGCCTTGCTCGTTAGAGGTCCGATGCCAATACAGTCTGCCCTGGCTCATCTTCGGAGTGGCCATACAAAAAGTATGAGCTTTGAGAACTCGACAAAGGTCTTTCCTCCTCGTTCCTGTTCTGCAGATCCTGCGAATCCTCCCCACATTATGAACTGTTTAGGTATCTCCGTCAGCATGCTTATAGAAGATCCTCCCTTTTGCTCACACGGCAGAGCCTCGGGGACCTGGTTTAGCATTTTCTAGTCCAGGGGGCTTAGGAACAACAACATACGTGCTACAACGCTACATTAAAGATTTCAGTACTCCACTTCAGTTTTAATCTAATGGTGTTAACCAAAACTAATCATGAAGAGAAAAATTACTGTTGTAAGAGAAAAAAATCCATTCTTCATATTTATAGCTTGACTAAATACCTCTTATACGCTTTCAGGGCCATGTACTTTGATGCTGATATTTTCTTGCTAGATGATCCCCTGAGTGCAGTGGACGCATCCGTATCCAAGCATCTGTTTGAGAAGTAAGATCAAGATGTTCTTGACAATAAGCAAAACTATTTTTGGTATATTTGTAATATACATGTCACATCATATAATTTAAGGAGATTTTTCTAGTTTACAAATATGCAAACATTCAAAGTTTTTAAGTTATACTTAAAGACTAAGTGTTCATTAAAGCACCTTTGCGATTTTTATTATAGGTAAGTTTTCATTATACAGGGTGATTCCAAATTCATGGTACAAATTTTAAGAGTTTGTTACAGCACACTGTAACAATCATTTATTGTATAGGAATGTATGGGGCCAAGTAACGCGTTAAGGCACAAACACAGGAAAAAGGCATGAAAGGATTGATAAAGGGATTGATTGGTTAGTTCCTTTGCCGGCAGAGAGTAGTAGGTGGCTTGCCACTCATCAACATTATGCATCTGTAGGAACGCGCCATTTTCAATTGGGCTGTCGTCCGTGAGGGGATACTTTACGTATCCCCGAAAAGCAAACATGCATATCATGTATGGCCGTGCAAATTGTAACGGCAGAGCTGCGCTACGAATGTATCAGGAACGCTTTCTTCATAGACGAATGCCAGACCGACTGTAGTTTCAGCATGATAGAGCGCCGGCCCATTTCAGCCCTGTTGTGTGCAATTACCTGGATGCAACTTTTGGGGTGTGAAGGATAGTATTTACTGGACCAGCCCCTTGGACACTCCGATCTCCCGATTTATCGAGCCTCGATTACTTCATATGGGGACAGCTGAAGAGTCACGTTTATGCGACTCCAGTTGACTCTGTCGAGGACCTCGTCGCTGGAATATCCGTTGCTGCTGCACGTGTGTGTGAAATACCTGGCATCTTCGGAACTGTACTCCAATCGCTCCATCGACACTGCCAAGCATGTATTACTGTAAGTGGACGCAATTTTGAACACTTACTATTAAACAAAGCACTTGTCAACTACGGGACGTTGTAAATGAACAAATTTTCTTTCCTTTCAAGTACCTGTGTTTGTGCCTCAAAGCGTCACTGGCGACCATATATTCCTATAAATAAACAAATTGTTACCTGGTGTTCTGTATCAACCCTTAAAGTTTGTACCATGAATTTAGAATCACTCTATAGGTAAAAATTACAAAATTGAATAAATATTATTGCCTTATGGTCTTGCGACACAACAAATAATCGTAGAAAACAGGATAGGGGGACATTTTCAAATATTTAAATGTATTGTTTGAGAGATGTAATTAGAATACCTGTTTATGTCTGCTGGAATAATATTAATGTATTAGTAATTTCAGAAGTCTGATTACCGTAGTTCGAATGCATTAGTTCAAGGTATACGGTAATATTTATGCTAAGATATTCTATAATTTTTATAGGGGTTATTTCATGATTGATGATGTGAGGATATAGAAAATCATTTAACTTGCCATTTGATAATCCTGCAGTAATAGCTTTAGTACTTTTCTATTTAGTGGGCAAATTTGCTTTTCAATAAGCTATCAGATGGTAGATTTTGTTATTACTTTGAAATTAAAATTTTAAGAACTTTTTTGAAAATATTTTACCTTTTTTGACCCCTGTCTCCCGCTTCCTCCGATTCTCGATTTAAGACATTAATTTATTTTAATGAATTAGGTTAATGAATTTTAATATTATATTTTTGAGAACTGAGATTGAACTATAAGTATTTTTATATGATATTTTAGAAAAGTTTTTAAAATGTAGGCTTTATCAAACTGATAAATAACTTCTTCACCTGAAGGCTGTTTTATTTTTTACCAAAGTACATAAATATTATAATATAATTTGATTTATAAAAGGGGGTTTGGTAGCTGGAACTTTAACTTATAAAAGGTGAAATAAACCGCCAAAAAAATCTGGATTTCATTAAAAAAATAGAAATGTTAAACAATATTTTTTAAATTTGTACTTACCCTTGGTATTTTTCTTTCCTAATATCAATATATAGACAAAGCAACTAAACAAACAAACTTTTCGTTAACTAGACCATATCTGTCGGAGCCCGAGGTAGCCTAGTGGTAGCACGTCGGATTTTTTGTGCCGAGGGTGCTCGGATTGAATGCCGAAAAGCATCATTAAATACTTCCGTGCCAAAGCCGGATATGGGCACGTTAAATCCATAGACCAGAGAGTCCTTCTATGAGGTCAGAGCAGTTGGGAGTGGGTACGATCCCCACCAGATGTCAACCGTTGGGGTGCTCGGTCAAAATTGAGATGGCACTTGTCTAAATCAGACTCTGACCCTTGTGGTGCCCGTTATAAACCGGAGCCGCACCCCTCGGCTCCCAAACCTATATGGACATGGTCTGGAATGCTTCCGGCCAAGGGGGTATTAGAAATAACAGGTACAAAAGCAACATCTTTCGGAAATTGTTCGCTGCTCAATGATATTATTGACACTATGTTGTTCTTTAAACTTAACTACTTACGCTTTCCTTTCATTCTCTGGATTTCAGTTTCACCTTTTATGTAGATTTTACCCTAGCATTTCTTTTCTGAGGCTGAAAGTTTTTTTGGGTTACAATTAAATTGCGAATTCAAAAAAAAATGGTACTTAACTGAAACAAAGTTAGGTTGAAATACAGCATAATTGTAAAATGAATATAATGAAGTATAATTAGATAATCATTCTTTGACTTTAAAATATAAAAATCGATTATTCCGATTATTTAAAATTGAATATTTTTACATTTCTATCAAAATCATTCATTGACAGTGATACGTGTACAGGCAGTATTATATACAAATGCACATGAAATAAAAATTTTAAAATAAAATAATTCGGTTGGCAATGTATAGAAATGATATTATCGGAGTGAGTGAAGCATCAAAAACGTGCTCTTAGTATAGAAATAAACAATTGTTATCCTTATAATCCATACAAAGGATTTCAGTATGATTATACTTGATTTCAATTGCTGCTAAAAATTATACATAACGTTTTACATTTATCTGACTAATTTATGTTTTAGGTGCATCAAGGGATATTTGAAGGATAAAGTTAGGATTTTGGCAACTCATCAGATTCAGTTCCTTAAAGGAGCATCACAGATTCTAGTCTTGAAAGAGGTAACGATTTTCTAAATTTCTGATAAAATAACTTTAGAGAAACCTCAATATTATAATCTGAATATGTTTTCCTGAGCACAGTCAGCCGTAAAGTACCTGTTTAGAATTGAGTAAGGAGGTATACATAGAGAATCTGTCAGAAACGTGCTGAAAGTAAAGATAAGAAACATTTATTTGAAACATTTCTGAGAAAATCTCAGCGAAGAAATAGTCAGTTACAAAATAAACGCTTATTTAAAACTTTAAAGAGTTTATGACTTACTCAATGACATTTGACTGGTAGAACATTCGAAGCATATCAAAATCCAAATTATTTTGATGTGAGATAGTTTAGTCTTTTTCTATAGAAAAAATTACTTTATGTTAATTTGATGTAAAGTCTCCGTTTGTATCAAAATTTGGAGAAAAAAAAGAAATAAAAGGAGATTTTAAGACATATTTTAAAACCTTCTTACTGACATACCATTCATTGTACATCCATTAATTGATACTTTTCTAGTAGGGAAAACTATATCTAGCATTGTAATAGTTTGAGAATAAGATTTCATTTTATTGTAGACTAGCTGAATACCTGTGTTTCGCTACGGAGTACATTCAAATTAAGTACAACGGTCAATGTATGCAATACCTATATATATATATATATATATATATATATATATATATATATATATTTATAAAATCGTAACGGATATTAGACAAAATAATGTAGAAGAAAATATTGAAATTAAATCTAATAGAACATACTAAAGAATATAGTACAGTTTGAGAAACATTTCTTTACTGTATTTTTAATATTTCTTTGGATAATGTCCAATCGTCTGCCGCATTAGCAAGAAAAGCAAAATATATTTTTTGTCAATTTATTTCGTTGTTACGCACGTGACGTAAAATTAGTTTAAAGTATCGCAAAAAGAAAAGAAACCCCGTGATCATTATTTAATAAATTAAATTCTAAAAATTAATCTTTCAAAATTCACCAAAAAATCAGAAAATGGAGGTAAGGATTCGAAAAAGATTTAATTTTAAATGAATTTTTATGTTCTTTCTCGTGATATAAATTGTATAACCCTCAAATTATTATTTTAAATGCAAACTTCAAAGAATGTTACAAAAGCAGCTTAAAAATGTAATTTAAAAAAAATCTAAGAAGAATTTTTTCAAAAATCTTTCTTAGTGCACCCAAAACTATGAGAAGAATCGCCATGCAAAATTTCAGCCCTTTAGGTCCAGCGGTTGGGTCTGTGCGTTATCTGTCAGTCAGTCAGTCAGTTACGGAACTGCTTTATATATATAGATAGTACAAGAAAATTTAAAAATAAGAAAAGGAAATTTCGAAGGAATTTGTCAGAAGTGTTCTTGGAGAGAGAGACATTGAAACTGCAATCTCTCTCGGATTCTTCTTCTATGCTCTTGAAAGAATATGAATATTTCTGATATCAAAACCTTTATGCAATATGATATTGAGTCCTATATAATTTTTTTATTAATTGAAATATGAACATTTTATTCCCATACAGGGTGGCTGTTTGGCTTTGGGCACTTACGATCAACTAACTGAAGCTGGCGTAGATCTGGGTTCTCTTATGGAAGATTATGAACAAGAACGTCGTCACCGCCTTGCTTCCATGACCTCAACAACAAGCAGTATCTCTCTAGTGGAGGAAATTTCGGACGGTACAACGCCTCTACCTATGTACGAATCAACTCTGTCTGTCAACTCATCTGTGGGTGAATATGACGAGGTTGGTATACGAAATGACTTTATCCCTGGAAAATGCGGCCATAGGTTAAGATTTCTGTTTCCACGGCATTTCATTAATACCATATATAGTACTTTGCAATCCAACAACCGAAAATTAGAACTAATATAGGAAAACTAGAAGCATCTTAATCCAATGAAAACAAAATCTTCCCTAAATAATAAAATTATTTGTTTATAATTTTATTATATAATAAAATTTAATAATAAAATTATAAACAAATAATTTAATATTTGTTTAACAAATAATTTAATAAATAAATATTAAATTATTTGCTTTATTATTAAAAAATAATAAAACAAATTAGTCGTTGAAACAACCTTTTTGACTTCTGAAGATAATTATTCGCTAACTGGGAAGCATGTAAGTTGAGCCAATAATCAAAACGAGGTGGATCAAGAAAAGTCTTTTAGTATACAGGGAAGGGATAATTGACTAAAAAGTTATTAAATTGTCCAACATCAAATTTTGGCCAACTTGTAGTCAACCTCTAGTCTGATTTCTTACAAATGTTTGAAATTCAAAGGACTGGTGCATAAATCATTTGCCCTTCGAAATCAGTCTCTCGTTGGTCAAAGGGCATATCATTTATTCGTCTGCTCTCTGAAAACTTCAGAAAAAAGGAATAAATGTGCCTAATATGTATGAATGCCTAATGTTTTCCAATAAATTTGTGCAACATGGGACAAACAGTTGATCCAATAATTAGTTGTGGCTTTAAGCTGGGATTTGGTTAAAATTAGCCTTCAATAAATTCTTATGAAGGCGAATGTCTCACAACAAGTGCCTCCGTACTAGAAAAATAAATAAAAATAAAATTCATTCTTTATGGATTAGGGAAATAGTTTAGGAGGAATAAAACTGAGGCGGTGAGTTTCAAAACTATCCTTATAAAAATAAATAAATAAAAATAAATAAATAAAAATAAATAAATAAAAATAAATAAAAATAAATAAATAAATAAATAAATAAAAATTAATTAGCACTAGATCCTGCTTAAAGTGGCATTACTATACGTAAGTGTAGCTGAATTACGTAGTATAACTCTCTATTTCCTTACATTAAGAAATTATTTAATGTTAAAATTTGTGGTTTTCTGCAAAACTGTAGTTATATTTAAAAAGAGTTTCGCAATTTACAAAAAATTACTTATAGTGGATAAGAACAGTTTTGACAGTCAAAACTGTTCAATTACACCTCCAAACAATCCAAATAACTCCTTGAAACAAGTATACCTCCTCAATTATAATGAACAATCAAAGTACTCCTCAATGATAATGAACAAAAAAGCTCCTCATTTTAAGTTTCATATTTATTTTACACTAAATTTATTTCAATATAAGGAAATTAAGAGGGAACCCCCCCCCCCCACTCTAAGTATAAAGTCAAAAAGCAATTGAACTGGTTTCAGGGGACTGGGTTATGAAGAAAAATGAATTATTAACTAGAATAATTACGTGCCTATTTATCAAAATTAAATATTGCACATTTAAATTAAACATTGTAGGGCTAGATGTCAATGTAGTTATTTTAAACTAATATATTTATCTTTTCGATGAAAAAAATATATCAACATTCAGCGATATCAATGGCTTCTTATAGTACGGTAGTTTCACAATATTAAGAAAACATTATATTAGCAAATTAAAGACTTCCATGGCATAAAATGGGATTTTTATCTACATAATATCTGATTTTCTTTTTAGGAGGAAACAAAACAAACTAATGAAAAGTCACCCAAGATGGCTGAAGAAATCAAGACTACGGGTTCCGTAACACTTAAAATTTACAAAGAGTACATTAAGTCTGGAGCAGGGCCCATATTAAGATTCGTTTTGCTGTTTTCATACATTGCGACTCAAGCTCTTTTCAATGGAAGTGATTTCTGGCTAACAGGATGGTAATTATCTTATTTCCTAAAACACGTACGGATCGTAGAGTTCAGAGATTTGTTTTATTTACGATGAACAGTAGTTATTATGCAAAATAAGTGGAAAACTGGCGCTAAATTTAAATAGGAACTGATATTTCTCCTTTTATTTATTATTGACGTATAATGAGGTTCATCATACTTTTAAATAGAAGTAATATTCAAAATAATTCCTCTGTTTAAATACTAACGTATACAATTTTATAAATATAAACTTTTCAATGCGATTCCTTTTTTAGTTCTTATATTATGAGTAAAACTTCCTAGAATTTAAATACTATTAGTATGATATCCAGCAAGATTATGTGAGTCGATTTCTTTTCTCTTGTCAACAATAAAAATGTAAAAAAAGAACTTTTGACGTGGAATGTTATACATAGTGTGTTTCATAACTGGATGCTTATTTTTTTCAAACTATTGCCAATAAATTTTATTTACTTTTAAACAACAATAATATTGATAAAATTTCGAAGAGGTTTCCTTCAGGATTGTATTATAATTGATGTTTAGTATCAATGTTTCTGTTTAGAAACAATTATATATATATATATATATATATATATATATATATATATATATATATATATATATATATATATATATACAGGTGGTTATCAAAATAATGGAAACATTTAGGAATAACATGAAATTCTTTATTAATATAGTATTGGACCATCTATGGCATTTAATACCACCTGAATTCTCCAAGGAATTGAATTATGCAAGTCATGCATAGTGGTTAAGGGAATATTATACCATTCTTAATGGATAAATTGTAGATGTTCCTGTAGAGATGCTATTGGTGGATATATATTCCTGACTCTATTCTCTAAAACAGACCACAGCAGTTCTATGATATTGAGTTTTAGGACCTGTGCGGGCCATATATATGTGAATATACATATATATGTGAATATACATATATATGTGAGTGTGTGTGTATAATTCATGCCTGTATAGAGGTATGCACACTACGCAAGTAATCATATTGAAGTTTTATGAATATATACTATGTGATATTTTTAAGTAAAATTTTATATCAAAATTAATATGCATAGAGAAAAGTTTATATTTTATAAGTCCTGTTAAATGAGACCCCGAGGACATAAATTAAATAACGCGTTGTAACGTTCTTGTTAATGAACAAACGATAAATATTTAATATTTACAGCCTTTATACAGAATTATTATACTATTTATACACAATTATGCACATATCTTACAAAACCACTTTTCGGTCTTTTCCCGAGAGATTCTACCTTCAAGAATTATAACCGGGGCAGCTTGCTCTGCCCACATCAGCGTAGCCCTCCGAGAGAGAAACACCGAACAGCGTGGTGTTCGCACTATCTCTTTCGCTGAGAGTCAGTTCCAATCTCTCGCTCCCACACTAGAACTCCCCGTGGGGTCTAGGAGTTAGAAAGCAGGTGGTTCCAAGTGGTTCACAAGCCAACCATTTATAAGCAGTCTCCTGTCTAAGAAGCTGGAGATCTGCGGCGCTACAGTGTTAATCTCGAGGATAAGACAGTTTCAGACTTTGAACATCCAGTCAAAGCTAAAAAATTGTAGGCTAAATGTAGGATCTTTAATACTATTGAATTTTTATGAATACTTATTGAAAACTTAATGAATATTTTTCACACCATAAATTTCAATTTTTTATCGGTATAATTTTTTCTTCAGTGCTTTCCTTTAAAGTAAAAATCAAAAACAAAACAAAAAAAACTTATGATCAGATGTTAACCTTTAGCCTACGGGGCCTATTTTTCCGATTACCTCTTTAGAACGGCCATTAAGGGGGTTATATATATATATTTATGTATGTATATACATGTGTATATATATATATATGTATATGCATATGTATATATATATATATATATATATATATATATATATATATATATATATATATATATATATATATATATATATATTTATATTTATTTATTTATTTATATTTATATTTTTGGATCCTTATTCTTGGGATACATGCTATCCCACCCTGTAAGGAAAAGGTTAACATATCAAATTCTGCGTAATTATTTTACCACGATGAATATATTCTGAATATCTATTTTTGACGGTATTGATAAAACAACCCAGGATTGATAAAAAAAAATCGAAATTAATTAATGTTTTCTTGTTTATGGCTGATATCAGAATGGCATTCTATTAAGCAGTATTATTTTAACGATTCCATTTTCTTCTCCTAGGACCAATCTTGAACAGAGAAAGTACAACATCAAAGACTGTTGGGCTGGAGCCAATAAGACGTTCCTCAACCAGACTGGGAACTATAATGACACATACGGTGTTCTCGACCCCGACCTTTTCAGGGAAACGGTAGCCAACGTCTCCGACGGCTGCTTCGAACTGACCCAAAACTACCTTGAGGACGAATCCGATGCGAACGAAAAAGTGCATATGCAGTTCAACCTATCCGTGTACGCCGGGCTAGTGCTGGTGGTTTTCCTCCTTTCTCTTCTCCGAACGACGTCGTTTTTCACAATGTGCATGAGAGCTTCTATAAGACTTCATAACAAAATGTTTCGAAGTGTTTTAAGGTCTCCCGTTGCATTTTTTGATAATAACCCTGTTGGTAAGTTATTTATTTTCTTAATTTCTTTGATTGCTATTTATTCTAAATCATCATCAATCAAGTCGCTGACATATTCAGTAAATTTCTCCTAATTGAAATACTGTTTTAACCTTAACTTACGGGGCCCATTTTTCAGATTCCCTCTTCAGAACGGGAAATTTCATAAACCATTTGTATGAACGGCTATTAAGTCGTTTATATATTATATATATATATATATATATATATATATATATATATATATATATATATATATATATATATATATATATATATTATATATATATGTATATACATATCTATATCTATCTATATATATATATATATATATATATATATAGTGTGTGTGTGTGTGTGTGTATATACACGTTTTTTTAATTTAGTCAACAGCAATGGATAATTTGTTTTGACTTGTCTAACACGAAATTTTTTTCCTCAGCAGAAAGACTGTCTGCATGTAAGGAAACATGCCAAAGTTCTCCCAAACAAGAGAGGCTGTTCGCTAGAATTTTGAATTCCTTGCATTTAAGGGAAAAAAATAATGAATTTCCTCAAACAAGACTGTCTGAATAACTAAATCTAAAATTAAAGGTTGATTTAATATTAAAAGATAATAAAAATGGATGAAATGTAGAAAAAATTGAGAGCGACTATACATATAATTTTCGCGGATCAAAAGCCTTAAAACTTTAATGCACAGTAATACTCTATTGTTTAAACCGATTTATATAAGAAGTGATTACAACTTCAAGGTGAATGTTTTCATGAATACAAAGATTTAATTTATACAAATTTATTCATTTCAAAATTCACTGCTCTTCACAGATATTCTCTTTTTTTTTTTGGCAATACCATTACTGGAAGCATATCCAATAGTCTGGTTTCGGATTGCCTTACAAGAAATTGATTTCAAAATGTTTAATGCTTTCATAGATCCAAATGCTTACATTCTCTTAACTGACTTCAGTTTCCGAATCATCTAATAGTCACTCATTGCTTAGTCCAAAATAGTATAAGAAGTAGTAGAAAGTGAATAAGACGTGATGAAGGAAGAGGGCTGGAATGCAGTTTGCAGATAAGAACTGTATGATTGGAAGAGCAGTGAGACTTCGCTCGTTGTGGTTGTGAACTATCCTTTAAGGGCACTTAAACTCTCAGCGATGGACTGCTCATAATTTTCAAATAACGAACTATATTACCTCTCGTTATTAAATCGTAGCATTCCCCATTGCATCACTCCTTTAATAGATAAAAAGCATAGAGATGCAATCAGGACGTCACAGTGCTAACGAAACAAATAGAAAATCAGTGTTTTGAAACTTCAGGACATCAAACGCAATGCAAAGACGGTCTTTGCGACAGTATCAGAGTCACCAAAAGAGAATGTGTGGAGAGAAATTGTTTCAAAAGAGATTAATTTGTATAAGGCTGCTGTTAAATCTTTGTCTTTTGTAAAGATATTCATCTTGTTGTTTGATCATTTTTGATAAGAAAAGTAAAATCAGACAATCTAAAATCCACAGAGAAATGTGAAAGCAGTTCAGAGATATCCTGCACTTTAGCTAGGTATAATATATCCGTGCAAAAGGACGTACATTAAACTGAAAAACAAATATAAATTTAGAGATATCTAAAATATTTATAGTTACCTAGTAAAAGAAGAGATTAAATATTCTGATAAACAATTCAGATCAAACGAGCTTAAAAGTTAATTTGTCAGGAGAACAATGATCTCTTATTTTGATATAAACGAGCGACTGACAATTGGTATTTTGGGACCCGAATTTTTAAAATAATTATTTCATACGAAATTGTTAAATCTCTTAAAGTAGAAAAAAGGAAAGAAGATCATAACAACACTCGTTATTTAGACATTTGTTTGCTCTCTTTATAATGTAGAATGTATTTAAAATAAAATCGAAAACTCCTTAAAGAAGAAACTTCGACTTTGCGTAAAAAGGTTAAAAGCTCGTAAGTTTGTTTCTTCTTTATATATGGTGTACAAAAAGAGTTTTCATTAGTGCATGCATTCGCTTAAAAATTTCTTTTTCTTTACAGTGGTGGCGGGTACTGCTTATGAAAATAGCTATTGCAATAAAGTTTTTCTTGTATATTCTTCGAGAAAGTTCCGTACTCTTGTCTGATGTGCATTTCATCAATATTGAGGCGGTGAAAGGCAAAGTGGTGTAAGTCAGTAAGTCAAGTGGTGTAAGTCAAAAGCGTTTTACTGCAAAAACTGCAAAAAATTCCACTATAAATGGAAAAAAATTATAATTCATAATAATTATTATAATATTGCAAATAATAATTATTTGCAATTCCACTATAAATTGAACATGGAAATTACATTTTTGCCCTCAAATAAAAAAAAGTTGAAAACGTAACTTACACCACTTTGCCTTTAACCGCCTCATATAATCAGGCAATCATGACTTGATTTGGGTACGGAACTATTAAAAAGCGATTATTTTCTTCTTATTTTCAAAAGGAATCTGGTTAGCATTTTTATGTTTCTGCTTCTGGTAGCTGGTTATCCTTTGGGAAACTTTCCCTTTTACATATATTTTTTAAATTCTCCTCATTTCTCCGTAAGCAGCATCACTTAGGTGGTATCTTATTGTCTTTTCCATCTCCCGGATCATGCATTTGATGTATAGATTTAAAACCCTTTGAGGAGTGCCGTTTGAACAGTGCAAACGCCTAATTCTAATCTTTTTTCCCCTTGCATTCAATGTATTCCAGTTAAATGAGCAAAAAAAAAATGGTTAGTACTGCCATCTGCTATCAGTTTAAAGAAGTAAAAACATTTTGCAACCTTTAATTGGAAAAATTTTCAAGATCCTTTAGGTTAAAAAAAAATCCGGGAAAAAATCTGCACTATGCAAATGGTGGAGGTTGTTGCCCCTCAAAGGGTTAACGCTTAAGTGATAGTTTAGGTTTAACACATAATTGTTTACAACAAAATCGGTATCTGGCTTCCATTACCGTTATTTATTTTTTAATGTGGCAAGCATTTATCTTGAAGGCGGTCATCTATACGCAACACGGTTTTGTTAGCTACTTTACTGGGGAAGCTTCAGATTAGTAAATCAGCACTAATCTTGATGAAGAGACATTGCAGAAACATCCATGTCTTATCCCGAATTCAAACCCAAGCCTTAAAGCCAGGGGCGTGCTTAGGGTTTTAACGGCCCTGGGCGAAACACATTTACTGGCAATAAAATTTCTCTACATACTGAGTGGTGAATCTTGTAAGACAACCCCGATCCCCCCCCCCCCCCCAAAAAAAAAAAAAAAAAAAAAAACTGCATCCACTACTGATCTTACTAATTATTACTTTTAATGCATTACGTTTCGATACTTTAAAACCTGCATTCTAGCTAGGTAAAAGAATATTATACATGAAATTACAATTGGTCCACTAAATTACAAATTTAATCAATTTGTATAAATAATGAAACAATGGAAAAATTATTTACACGATTTAGAAAATGTAAATTGTTAAAAACAAATACTTACATGCATGAATTTGTTAGTTATAAAGCAATTTTTCTTGCTTTCTGAGCAGCAAAATTGTCTATTATAAGTGAAAAGTCCAAAGATGATGAGAGATCGTTTCCATTAGAAATAAGTGCCAAGGAGGATAGGCGTACAATCTGTATTCAAAGCATACTGATTGTACCTGCTTTGTAATATTTTCAGTTCTTCGAGAAGTGGGAAATAACATTGATTGATAATCAAGGTTTTACTATAACTGAATTGAAGATAAATCATGTTTTTCTAACCGAGAAATTTTTCGAACCAAAAGGTTTGTCAGTTAAGATTCTTTCTACGATTATTTTTAAAAAATCGAAACATATTTTTTTATAAGTTGAATTATAGAAACCGCGAAAAATGAGGGATTTCTTAAAAAACCCGTAACATTTAGAAAAGTGTTGCGACGAGGAATAAAAATGGAGACCCTAAATTTTTAGCGGCTCTGGGAGGTTGCCCAGTTCGCCCTCCCCTAAGCACGGCCCTGCTTAAAGCGGTAGACGCTAGCTAGTGTGGCCGACTCCATTACTTGTAATTAAAGTTATGTGTTTTGAATCTTGTCATCTCAGGTAGAACGAAATTACGGTGATGCTTAGTTTGAGATTTGACATCGCATACATCAAAAACTTAAACGTATGGTAAACAAGTAGGTATCAATAAACAGGGGTTAATAACAGTATTCAGATATGGAATGTGCAGCAGTTTTTCATATTAGGTGATATTCATTGGACTGGCTGACTAAATCAAGATTTCGAAGCCAAAAACTGTTCAACTGATTTGGTAACACTTACGTTCATCTGTCCAGTTAAGCGACAATATTGGATATTATACTGCTTATTCTATATTTAAAGGGGACATGCATTACTATATTGAATCTATACTCGTGTACCACCTACGCTCATGATGGAATCGTGCACGAACACTGATTCGTGCAGGACATTAAGAAGATTTAACGTGATGTCCGGGACATTTTAGCATTTTTCAGGTACTTGGAATTATAGTTAATCGGTGTCACCTGTGGCACATATAAATAACAATAAAGTTGTAAAAAAACTAAACTATCTTTTTTAAAGACACTTAGAAATTCTCTTTTGAAAATCCTGATCTTTAAAGCCATTCGATACATGCAGGCGGAGCCCTATGATGTGGTCAGTTGTTGTAGAGATCCATTTGATGTAGTATGTTAGTTTTTCAAAAGAAAAGGGTCGGACGAAGCAAAATATGTGGAGGGGCTGCTGTGCTTTTTCTAAGGGACAAGCACTTAAAAGTCTTGCACTTGATAGTGTTTGGTAGGTTGCTTTCCTTTGAGTTCAAGTTAAGAGTTGCTGTTCATAAGTATATTGGCACTGTTGTGATGGATCGGACAATTAGAAACGAACTTCAATGAGTCCTTAAGACTTACTAAGCCTTTTACAATCTTGTTTGGGAAAGCGTCATTGAGGCAGGTAAGTGACCAAATGGTGAAGAATTGATAGATGAGTTAAGCATTTTCTTAAGAGTTCACAGCGGACGGTGATGAATGTTGAAAGAGCAAGAGGCGTTTGTGGTACTTTCGGTTTACATACAACTTGAGAAATGGCTTTGTAGCATTGCAATATGTTCTATTACGGAGCTCATATGATCTCCATTAATTGCACTGTAGGAGTTATGCAGTTAAAATTCAATATTTAGATGGGAAACAACTAAGGGAAGTGGACAAACAAGTTTGTACCCTGAGCATGATATGTTTAATGAAGAACTTTTAAGCTTATTTTTCACAAGAAGAAACTTCTTTAATGAGATATTAGTTTGTTCTTTGGACACAATCACAACCAAGTATTAGTGATAATAGCGCTCGCTATTTTCTGTGTCAGATTTCTGGAAAACGTTAATAGAGACTGTCAAAAATCTGACAATTGTTGAACCAGAAGGAAATTAAGAAGCTCGTCATCAGATTTCTGCCGAGTATATAAGCTTACTCCCTCTGTCAGTACTAATATTACGGTTAGTGTGAATAAAGAGTTTAATTGTAACAGAGGTAGGACTTCACTGATATGTTCTTTTTGTTGTCTTTTGTCCATATTGCAACTTCGAATTATTTTCCTCATTTTTATAGCTGAATCCCAAATTTTTCTTCTTGGTTTTTGGGGGTATTATAATATTTACATTTTTCTTTTTCGATTTCGGGATACCTTAGTGGAGAAAATACTCATTGGTGATTATATCAATGTCACCCTTTTTAAATTTGAAATAAGAGAAAAGAAAATAATGCTATGTTAATTTAATAATAAGATAGGATGTATATTCACATCAACGTTTTGATTTATTGATATGATTTTTAATGTTTATAAGCCATAGATTTTTAACTAATCACTACATAATACACCATCAGGACGAGTTCTGAATCGATTTGCGAAGGATGCTGGAGTCATCGATGAGACCATGCCTATGGCGGCTCTTGATACAGTTACAGTGAGTAAAATGTTTGAAAGAAAAATAATAACAAAATCATTTGCATGATGTTTAATTTACTCTTTTTGCATGGGTTTAATTTGTCTGTCACAAGGCAAAACTTTCTCCTCTTTCCCTTTTGTCTAACCTGCTTATTAATGTTCTCACTTTTATCCCTCTTTCCTGCAAGCTTTCTTTTGATATTTTGCATGCATGCAATGATATTGTGAAGGTACTATTAGGAAAAGAAGATATCCGTGGACTAAGAGAAAGCTAACTTTTTATTTCAGCATGGAATTTAACACAGAGTGAACTTCTTTAATCACCATAGGTAAGTCGAGAATAGACAAGGGCTGTTCAGATATCAATCACTGGTAGGCTGGTTAAAGAAATGCAATTGAAAAATATTTATTTGGTTAAACTTAGCTGCAAATAGGGTTACTTAAATTCGCAGTCCTATTGTGTATTGAATTTTTTTCATAACTGGAGAGAGTATCTGCCCCTTCCCCCCTCACAACCTCCATCGTTGAAATTTTTTTTGTGTGAACTGTGGTTCGTCTTTTTCTGTATTCACCATGTCACTAGTGAGCATTTGTTGGCATTTATCTCACTCAAAATTTGAGTTAACCAAGTGTTGGGAAGATTTTGAAGAACATTAATCGAGTCACATGCAGTAATTTTGGAAGAATCTCCAGGATATTTTGAAACCTCGTTTTTTGCAAAACTGTTGATCAGCTTGTTGCACAAGATCATCAGTCTTTAGGAATGATTATCTTTGCCCCTCATTACGCTTCTATGTTCGTTCATGTAGGAAAATTCTGCCCCATTCTTCTACAGAACTTCCTCTAATTGATTTTTGTCCACACACAGCACTCTTACCATCAGTAAATTTTATCTCAATTACACCCTTAAGCCTGCAAAAGGTACCACTGTACGGACCCCGCATTTGGAGAGAGCATGTATTGGAACATACTTAATAACCTTATTGCCGCTGTATCGGAAATAAGCAGAATCCTTGCCACGTCCCCTGCAGCAAGACCATCTATTCTTGATACCTATATTTGTTAGGTATAAGCAGGCAACTACATTTGTTAGTCAAGTCCCCAGAATCCTCCGGAGGTTGATTTCGAAATAGCCTACGTCTATTTACTGAAAATAAATTAAAGGAGAAGAAGGGCAGTTGTTTTTGATTACATTAGCAGTTATTTTTGACATTCTTTACCTTTCTTGATGGGATATCAGTCATCCAGCAATATACGTAGTCGTAAAAATACAATGATGCGTTTTAACCAGATAAATTGTACAGTAACTTCCAAAGCAATTTTTAAAGATTAATTCAACTGGGGAAAGTCTGTGCTATAACTTGCTTTTCCTTGGTCTCTTATATGAAGGAGTTTGAAATTTAAAGGAAGTTTCACTGTAGAAATCATTAGTTTAGTTTCATTATTGCGAGGTAAAACATTGAATATTTTACGAGTTTCTACGTTGTAAACTGCTTGTGAGATTTAGCTTTAAGTTTCATCTAGATGGTCAACCCAAGAAGGACTGCTGGCGAATTTACTAACATTTGATCTCTAAAAAAAGAGATGTAATTGCTTTTCCTGATTTGCTAATTAACTTTCTTCCTAACACTTTTGCTTACTAACCCAGGCAATATACTAAACCGTTCATCCAGAGACTTGGGCATCATTGATGACGTGATACCACCGACAGCTGCAGACGTACTGGAGGTAATGCTGCGCTCTATACTAACGCTTGTTTTAATATTTCTAAAAAAATACTAATATGTTTGAAAGGTGTAAATGAAGTGAAATATTTTTAATGATAATGAATTATTAAGAATCCTGAAAAACTGTACAAGGTGGCATTAACTAAATTAAGTTAACTCCGGATGTTTCTTTTAATGATTTTTTTTGTGAAGTAAATCTTTTAAGATAATTTATTATTTCATTAGAGAAACAAAATTTGAGTGAAAGAAACTTAAAAATGAATTTTTTGAGGGAAAATAAATTGAGTTTTTCTTGATTTTTCATTTTAAGAATCTATAGGAATTAATCCCATAAAATGAAAATCAGAATACGGCATCAAACAGTTTATTTTTATAAAAAAGAGTTAGCATCTAAGGGATTAATTGATTCTGAGAATGAATGAAAATTTTTATGAAGCTGAATGTGAAAAAAAAGTTTTATTCTCTTATTGAATCCCAGACTATTTTATTCCATAGTGAAGTTCATCAAATTATCAAATATAATGTGTAACGACTCTAATGATGTTTTCAGTTTTTCATACGGAAGTTGTACAAAACACATTGTATATAGTTTTTAATGTCATTATCTGATATGAAAATGTAATTCATGAAAGTAAGATATTAATAACATGGGATGCTTTGAAAGAGATGAGACACCTCAATACTTAGTAACATTTAAATACATCGATGATAACTGAATTTGTGTTAGAAAATAACATGAGTAAAAGTATACACCATTACGAAGCGAATTTTTATTAATAATGCTAATGTTATAATTACTTTCAGAGAAAATATAAATCTTTAACTGTTTAGAATTTTTTTGTGAATCATTTAAAAGATCGTTTACTGTTATTTCAATGAAAGACTTACTTGGCTATGCTCGCATGTCGTCAAAGGAGCAAATGGATGTAAACAATTTTGAGAGCCGTAATCTATTGGAATCTTATCTTGAAATTGTAAAACATAGTAAAGTATACGAAGTTACTGATAAGAGACTAATCAAAAATTATTTTTTCGTGTTTGCTTTCCAATTATTCAATTATATGTGACATGAAACGCATTTCATGTTTAAACTAACAACTAATAGCTTTCCAATTATCAGTAACTAATAGCCTTTGATACTGGGAATTAAGATAGCAAGAATATTTTCAAAATTGACTTGTTATTTCAATGAAAGTCTTACTTGGCTATGCTCGCATGTCGTCAAAGGAGCAAATGAATGTAAAAATTTTTGAGAGCCGTATATCTATTGGAATCTTATCTTGAAATTTTAAAACATAGTATAGTATACGAAGGTACTGATAAGAGACTAATCAAAAACTATCTATGTGCCTTTGCTTTCCAATTATCCAATTATATGTGAGATGACACGCATTTCATGTTTAAACTAACCGTACAGTAGTTAACTGGGGGTTATCAAAGGTAACCTCTCAGTTGCCTTTGATACTGGGAATTAAGATAGCAAGAATATTTTCCAAAATTGACTTGTTATTTCAATGAAAGACTTACTTGGCTATGCTCGCATGTCGTCAAAGGAGCAATTGGATTTAAAAAATTTTGAGAGCTGTATATCTATTGGAATCTTATCTTGAAATTGTAAAACATAGTAAAGTATACGAAGTTAATGATAAGAGACTAATCGAAAACTATCTATGCGTGTTTGAGCAAGTATGTGAGATGACACGCATTTCATGTTTAAACTAATAACTAATAGCTTTCCAATTATCAGTAACTAATAGCTTTTGATACTGGGAATTAAGATAGCAAGAAGATTTTCAAAATTGTAACTTTCCGGTGAAGATACATCTACAGAATCTTTATAATCTTCGAATCTCTATCTCTAAATTTACAATACATTGTAAAATAGGAAAAGATACTGATACTGACCAAAAACTATCTGTGTCTGAAAGTATGTGAGGACATATGCATTTCATCTTCACCCGCTTTAAGTATAATGAAAGAGAGTGTTTCCTGCAGACTAACTTATGAAAAGTTTCACTTTTATTTCTTCTCAAGAGTTGTGATTACTTGTATTTCTTGTTTATTTTTTTAAAGAATTTTCATGAATTACATAGCTCAAGGTTTTCTAGATAAGTTCATCAAAGCGTAACGGAAAAGATATTTTTGCCAGATGTTTCTCGCCAATTTCATCGCTTTGTTTCAGTAGAACTTATTTGATTGTAGTTATATAATTAGGAGTGTAGAAATTGCATAAAATACGTAATTGCTTAGAATACATGTTCAGTGAGTATGAATTATGAAATACTGTGAGCACTTTGTCCTTAGTTTGAGAAGGGAAGAGATAATTTTTATTATATTAGGCTTATTTTCTAGTTTGATATTTGTGGAAAAAGAAATTTCGTGAGATTGAAATAATTTTTTTCAGATGAAATTCACGATAATGTTTTATAGTGTACAAGAAAACTGTTAGAAGCAACATAAAATATAGTGTTACTGTTTTAAAAATAACTTCTTTTTGTGAAAAGAGATGTCGATTGTACATTCCAGAATTACGGTTCCAAAATTTCTGTTATACAGACCACAATTTTCAGGTATTGATATTCACGAAAATATTTTGCAACGAAGGTGAATTATAGCTTGAATATGAAAAAACATAAAATACGTAATTGCTTAGAATACATGTTCAATGAGTATGAATTATGAAATACTGTGAACACTTTGACCTTAGTTTGTGAAAGGAAGAGATAATTTTTATTATATTAGGCTTATTTTCCAGTTTGATATTCGTGGAAAAAGAAATTTCGTGATATTGAAATCATTTTTTTCAGATGAAATTCCCGACAATGTTTTATTGTGTACGAGAAAACTGAAAGAAGCAACATAAATTATAGTGTTAATGTTTTAAAAATGGCTTCTTTTTGTAAAAAGAGATGTCGATTGTACATTCAAGAATTACGGTTCCAAAATCTCTTTATACAGACTACAATTTTGAGGTATTGATATTTAAAAAAATATTTTGCAACGAAGGTGAATTATAGCTTGAATATGAAAAAAACATACATAAGGTCTGTAGTAGTAATTATCATAAGTAGAGGTCTAAGAGGATCTTAACACCCTTTGGAAAAAATTATTTAGGCCCTATCGTTAATTTGTTTCACACTGTATAAGATGGTATAATTGAACAAAGTAATTTCTTACATGAAAAAATAATACCAAATGCTTTAATAGTTTTCTATTGAATCATTTGGTAGATTTCAATTTAATCATTTGCTCATCTTCAAAAAATTTTAGAAACATTTAATAATTTTTCTTTTTCGATTTTTATTATTCTGTAATTTTAACTTTTAGCATATAAAACAATTAAAGTAAAAAAAAAATATCACTTCAAAGATTTGATGTTTAATGAAAATCTGATTATAGCAGAAATAAATTAAGCCTTTTTACTACATATATAGTTTTCTGATCGTCTGAAAATTTCGTTAGAATATAGAACAAAAGTCAATGTCCATTTCAAGAAAAAATCGACATTTATGCTGCTGATCATCGTTGAGAATACACTGGACTCTTGGTTGTTCGTGGGGGAGGATTATCCATGCATCATGAAAAATATGTCTGAATAAATCCCATAATTTCCGAAAAAGTTAACGTTAATTACAGAACGTTTTTTAAGAGGAGAAAATTAAAAATGAATGAAGTATTATTACTGTTTTAACAGGGTTCGTTTAAAACTACTGTATAATAATTCATTGTTCAATATTTATGGTATACACAGCTATTTTCTGATTATCAGATCTGAACGACTATTCGTCAACTATTAAACGCGAATTAATTAGTGCAACTTTAGTGGAAGATGTGAGATTTTAACTATTGCATCAGAATGGTCGAACTCGATCCACGAAGGCGTAGCAGAAAACCCTTTGTTGAGGCAGAATCATAAATTGGGCTTGAAGTACCCTAGTGCGTAGATTTTCAGTGCTGGGGAGGCTGGGGTCAAATCCCGACAAGCGCCATTAAATCGTGTCTAGACCGCATATGGACAAGTTAAATCCGTAGACCAGAAAGTCCCTCTATGAGGTCAGAGAGGGTGGGAAAGCGTACGATCCCCCAGATGCCGCCCCTGGGGCTGCTCGGTCAACATTGCGGTGGCACCTGGCTAAGTTGGACTTAAACCCTTGTGGTGCCGTTATAAACTGGAGCCTCACCCTTCGGCCCGCTAGCGTACATGGACCTGGTTTGGAATAAATTCCGGCCATGGAGCATTAGAAACAACAACAAAAACATAAATTAGCACCGCTGGTGCTGGATATCAACCTTCAAGAAAGCTAGATTTGTATTTGTTAAAATGCCGTTCGCATTCTTATAAATTTATCCTATTTAAAAAAATAGTTTTTGCAATGCACATTATTCATTCATCTAGGCGATATACATTCCATATGTTGTGTATCACTTAGAAACCCATTGCATCCACTTTGTTGGTTTCATTTTATTGGGTTGCAATGATATGAGGAATGCAATCCTTTCATTATAACAAATACTTTACACCGCCGTCTGAGACGGGTAAGCGAAATCTAATATCAAAACTTTACAAAAAAATTTCCTTTTTTGCCTCTTATTAATACAACGTAAGTCAGAATTACATTTTACGCTGACGTTAATAAATGGGATCTACTGGTTCTGAGATCGTTCAATGCTTTCAACGAGTTAAGAGGTTTTCGTGTCCACTATGAATCGAGTGAAGCCCTAGCATGTGATGAGACTATGCTGGGATAAATTTCATATTTTCTAGTTTAAGGTATTAAATGAAGTATATTCTCCCAGATATTTAATGATAAACTACCGCTACAATTTTTTTTTGTTCTTTCCTTCATCAAAGAGATGCCTTAATGATAAGACGTATAATGTAAAAGAAATTTTGATTACAAAAGCAAAAATATCAATTTCACTTTGTTTTAAACCTGTTTGCTGTTGATTTGTCCTTATTATCCTATGTAACGCTGCAATGCAAAATACACATGCTGTTATGTTATGTGTACCTCCCTTACCGATTTACTTGTTACTTGTTTAATCCGAGATAACTGGATATTCACAACACTAAATTCCAAGGAGACGAAAAATAATTTTCCCCTTGTTACATGCTATTGTGTTTTGTTGGATAAGTCGTTTTTATATGAAATTAGATCCGCATTCTGTTTTATGATGTGACCATATTTCCCAGGATATTACGTGCGAATGACAGATACATTATGTAAGCTTAAAAAATATTTAATTTCTGGAATCAGTGCATAAATAAAATATTAACGCTCCATTTTTCATTCTTTAATTCTCTCTTTCTGTAAAGATTTTCTGTACTTTGATGGGTATCCTATGCGTGGTGGCTATTGTCGAACCATATCTTCTGCTCCCTACAGCTATAATTAGCACGATTTTCGTTTTCCTGAGGAGATTCTACTTACCCACAGCACGTGATATCAAGCGATACGAAGGAATAAGTAAGTAGAATTTATTTTTTGTTATTTTGATATTACTCATAAGGGGCCGTTCAAATATTACGTAAGCACTCAAGGGGTGAAGAGGGGGGGGTTTACAAGATTTGCTTATTTTTGCTGACATGGGGATAAGGGGTAGGATCAGAGCAATGCTTACGTAAGACAGAAAACATGTACGCAAGAGATGATTTGATGCAGGAGTCGCTGCGATGTGCTTTTGACTACACAAACTGCCGAACCAACCAGTACTGAAAACGAGTTGTTCTATTTTGATTGTTAATGATTTAATATACATGTACTTTTACTTAGATATATACAATAAATTTATCGATTTAAAAAACAAAACTGTTTGGCCCATGAAATAGTGACAGTAAAATTTGCCAAATATTACGTAAGCAAAAGGCGAGCTCGGCCTGAAATCTCCTTATTTTTGTTTACAACGGGTGGGAGGGGTCTAAAATGACTAAAAACGTGCTTATGTAATATTTTAATGCCCCCCCCCAAGTCATCTTAAAAAATGTAAAATGAGTTCGTAGCGCCAATTAGATAAAGTTAAATAAGCAGCAAGTCATTGTTAGAAGCGTTTTCATTGGTATAGTATTTACGAAACACCTACTAACAAAGCAGAACTACTTATAAAGTAGTTCTAAAGGGGATAAGTAACTTTTTTTCACTCTTAGCACATAGTCTATGATCGTTATAACAGTTCTTCGCTCTCGGAAGCTTTCTAATTGTTCGGCATACACACTCTTAACACACAAAATTGGCCTCTGAAATAGAGATAATAAAATTTGCCAAATATTACGTAACCAAAAGGCGAGCTCGGTCTGAACTCTCCTTATTTTTTAACACAACGAGTGGGAGGGGTCTAAAAGGACTAAAAACGCGCCTATGTAATATTTGAACGGCCCCTAAGTCAATAAAAAATGTAAAATGAGTTTGTAACGCCAATTAGAGAAAGTTAAATTAGCAGTAAGTCCTTGTTAGAGGCGTTTTCATTGGTATATTTATGAAACACCTACTAACAAAGTAGAACTACTTATAAAGTAGTTCCAAAGGGTTAAGTAACTTTTTTTACATTCTTAGCACATAGTCTATGATCGTTAAAACAGTTCCTCGCCCTGGGAAGCTTTCTAATTGTTCGGCAAACACACTCTTAACACTCAAAATTGGCCTATGAAAAAGAGGCAATAAAATTTGCCAAATATTACGTAAGCAAAAGGCGAGCTCGTTCTGAACTCTTCTCATTTTTGAATTCAAGGGGAGGGAGCGGTCTAAAATGACTATAAAAGTGCTTATATAATATTTGAATGCCCCCCCCCCCCTAGTCATTTAAAAAATGTAAAATGAGTTCGTAATGCCAATTAGATAAAGTTAAATAAGCAGTAAGTCATTTTTAGAAGTGTTTTCATTGGTATTTTTATAAAATACTTACTAACAAAGTAGAACTACTTATAAAGTAAATCCAAAGGGGATAAGTAACTTTTTTCACACTCTTAGCAAATAGTCTATGATCGTTATAACACTTCCTCGCTCTCGGAAGCTTTCTAATTGTTCGACATACACACTCTTAACACACAAAATTATTAAAAATATTCTATACATCACCTTCAGGCTGTGGAACGAAAAGAAAGAAAAACATTGGAGAATTTTGTGGCTGGACGTAATTAGAGACAAATATTTTTTCATAAGAAAGTAAAATTTAAATTGGAGCCATGCTATTATTCCTAGGTAGTATTTTTCAAACTTATTTACTACTGCTAAAGACATTAAATTGCTGATTGCATTTTTCAGTTCACTTAACAATCAATTATTTAATTTAAATTATTATCCAGACACTTTAAAAGAGCACCAAACTGATGCTAAGGCTAAAATGGGAAAGTTCGATAATTGCTTGAGACGTCATATTTAATTTATCGGTAAGTGGGAAGACATGCTCGGATATTCTTTCAAAATGAATAAATTAGAAATAATGAATAATACATGATATCTGACTTCACTTCAAGATTTATATTTTGCTGGTTTTGCAGAATGAGAATGCAAGAAATCGTTACCAAAAGGGCAATTAAGCAAGGTGATTAATGAATCATTTATTCATTAGGTATTAACCATTCCATTGTTTGAGATATTTTAAATCATAAAAAAGCCAAATTTTTTTTCCTGGTGGTATCTCCGTGTTATCTGGTTTGTTTCTCGTACTCTAAATGATATTTTTAGGGTTTCTTTGAGGACTGCTCAGTTTATGTAACCCCCCGTCCTTAAAAAAAAAAAAAAAGAAAAAAAAGTCAACCCAAAATAATTCACTTATAAACGAATTAAAATTGATAATTTATGCGATATTTGACTACGCAAATCTGCGGTCAATTCGTTGTAATGTGGCATAGTAAGATGAATTACCAGTTCTCAGGCATTAGTCCAAATGAGTGGCGGTGAGGCTTCATCAGTATCTTCATTTTAAGTATTTCATATTAAATAAAAAAAAAGATTCACAAGCATATGTCGACGCGCAAAGAGTGTTCAATTTCAGAGCCCAATTTGTCAACAATGGGAACGAGCAATAACTACGAGTGTTTGTTGTTCAACTATCTAAAATTTAGATATTTAAACGGCGGGCAAGATTAAATTGTTTTGCGGGCACCGCGTTGCCAACCACTACCTTATAGAGAACTCAGTAAGTCCTATTTGAAGAAAAATAACCGATTTATTCAATATATATATATATAGTGGGGCACCCAGGGGGGGCAAGGGGCCCTGCCCCCCCAAAGGAATAGAAATTGCATTATGAATATTGATTTTGCATTATAAATATTTTTATCCGTTCTTCTCTCCCCCCCCCCCAAGAAAAAATCCTGGGTGCGCCTCTGTATATGTATATATAGACATTCCCTAGCACCCCTAGGGGGAGGGGGGCATATAAAAATAATCGAAAACGGCTGATATTAGTGTCGAACCCATAGTTTTCGGGGTCGCTGAGATGAATAGTGGCACTCCTGATGACATTTAAGTTCAAGTTCAGTCCTCCATCAGCATAGGGGGGGGGGAAGGGGAAGAATAAAATGTCCAAAATGACGGAGAATAGTATCGAATCCATAGTTTTTGGAATCGCTGAGACGATTAGTGGCAATCCCGATACCGTTTAAAGGTAAGTTCAGCTCCTCATCTTCATTGGGGGAGGGGGAAGAAGGGGTGAAAAATAAAATGTCCAAAATCACTGAGAGTAATGTCGAATCCATTGTTTTCGAGTTTGTTGAGATCAATAGTGACACTCCCGATGCCGTTTAAATGCAAGTTCAGCTCACATCAGTATTAGGGAGAGGGAGAGAGGAGGGAAGAAGGGGGGGAAAATAAAATGTCCAAAATGACCGAGAGTAGTGTCAAGTACATAGTTTTCGGGGTCGCTGAGATGAATAGGTGAAACTAAAAATTTTTATGATCAAGTTTTGAGTAAATTAATATTTCAGTGGATTTATAATTTTACTTTATAATTTGTATACTGTACATATACTTTTAAATACCTGTAAATATAATTACTTAGACTTTACCCTATAGGTAGAATTCATTTCTTTTCCAGTCAAATAAAAAACTGGGATACATAAATACCCGAGCAACGCCCGGTAAACAGCTAGTTTTTATGATAAAAATTGCAGAATAAATGAATTATACATGTACTTTTTTCCTAATTTCAGCTCGTAGTCCCGTTTTCTCTCACCTAAGTACTTCATTGTATGGACTGACAACAATAAGAGCTTTTAAAGTGCAACGACCATTTGAACTCACCTTCGATCACTACCAGGATCAACATACAGCAACTTGGTTCATGTTCATCTCAGTGACACGATGGTTTGGCATCGTTCTCGACTGGTTGTGTGTCGCCTATATAACATCTGTCACTGTTGCTATGGTTATGCTATCGGAAGGTATGATGCTAAAATATTTCTCATAACCTTTGACATATTTTATGTACATATAAACACATAAACATGCTTATGCATATGTATATTAATATACATACAAACATTTATATAAATTTATAATACAGTTGCTATTTGTTACTAGTAAAGAAGAATTAATTTCGACAGGGCTTATAATACTAATCACTATTTCAAATGATTCTGTTAACCCTTTTTACTATATCACTAGCTGAAAACCCGTGCTTCCAATCAAAACCTTATAAACCAATCATAGGCGTTAAAAATTTCATTGCTAATCGTTTGGAGGCATATGATTGGTTTATTTTCGTCTCAACGTCATCTTTTCCTTAACGCAATGCAACGGACTCCTATGTGAACAGGCCCTAACTCCTGCGATTTTAAAATAATGTCATTCTTTAAAGCAAACTAGTCTTTTAATAGAGGAAATCTTTACACTATTTCATCAATACACTTGTTTCTTGCTACGGAGTACATTCGAATTAAATACAACATTCAATGTATGCAATTAATCTCAAAAATATGTGTATATATATTTATAATAAATACAACGATCAATGTATGCAATTGATGTAAAAAAAATATATTTATAAAAAAATTATAACGGATATTTTTATAGATAAATAATGTAGAAGACAATATTCAAATTAAATCTAATAGAACATACTAAAGAATATAGTACAGTTAATATAGTACAGTTTGAGGAACATTTCTTTTACTGTATGTTAATATTTTTTTGGATAATGTCCAATCGTCTGCTCCATTAGCAATAAAATGTTTTTGTCTATTTCGTTGTTATGCACGTGACACAAAATTAAAAGAAAAGAAATGACGTGATCAGCATTTAATAAATTAAATTCTAAATATTAATCTTTAAAAATTCACCAAAAATCAGAAATTGGAGGTAAATATTAGAAAAAGATTTGATTTTAAAGGAATTTTTATGATCTTTCTCCTGATATAAATTTTATAACCCTCGGATTATTATTTTAAATGCAAACTTTAAAGAATGTTACAAAAACAGCTTAAAAAGGTTAATTTAAAAAAAACTAAGAAGAATTTTTCAAAAATCTCTCTTAGTGCACCCCTACACTATAAGAACAATCGCCATGCAAAATTTCAGCCATTTAGGTCCAGCGATTTGGTCTGTGCGTTGTATGGCAGTCAGTCAGCCAGTCAGTTTCGGGACTGTTTTATATATATATAGATTACTAGTACTAAAATATAATAGGTTGTTAATTAATTCTAATTTCTTTCAATTGGTATCTCTCTCACGTTTTAATTAGACCATATATCAATTTTCATGTTGGTTTTACGTCTTATGAATAAGTACATTTTGGTGAATAGATTAATAATTACCATGTCTCATCACTTAGAAGTTTTATGTTTTTTTAAGATCCATCTTATGCAAGCAGAGCCGGCTTGGCGATTGCCTCTGCCTTACAGTTAAGTGGAAGTTTTCAGTGGGGCGTCAGGCAGTCTGCAGAAGTCGAAAGTCAAGTAAGTTGAATAGCGTATTTGAGGAAATACTGAAGCGATTTCAAACTGTTATTGTACTAACTTTCTTTATTTCTTTGTCTATAACTTTGTGTGTAACTTTATTTCTTTCTGTTTCAAGGATATAAAGTTAAAAAGTTTTCTATGTTATAGGGACGGAACTGCGTATTGTTACAATCTAAGTAACTCCTGCGATTTTAAAATAATTTCATTCTTTAAAGCAAACGAGTCTTTTAATAGGGGAAATCTTTACAATATTTCACCAATACACTTGTTTCTTGCTGTGATGTCCATTTAATTTTAAATAATTACAAGATAAAAAGAACTTTTTATATACCACGTTTTTAAATTTTCTGTTGAATCATATAAACTTGACAATTCTATGTATTAAGAAAAACTTTTTAAAAAACTTTTTGATGAATTACTCCATCAACTTGAAAGAAAATGATCAAATACGTAATAAAGAGAGCAATTATAAGAAATTTTCAAACAACAAAATTAACTGAAAATGAATTCAATCTGCTTAAAGATGGCTTAAAGTGTTAAAAGAATGCATTGTCATCGTGTTCTGAGCTATTCTAAAAGTTTCAAATGTCTAGCTAGTCTGGAAGTTAGTTAAAAATCGATTGCAAGATTTGTACTGGACAAACATACAAACAAGAAAGCGAGTTAATAAAAACGTGGTAAAAAATCCTGTGGCAGGTATATTCGTTTTTAAAATTGTAAAATTTTTGTACAAGATTGTAAACATTTCCTCCTTTAACTAAAAGGTAAATAGAAATGCTTATTGCAATGTTTTATTTCTATACTCTGTTTCGTGCTATGCTGCCCATTTATTATTTTTTATGAATCATGTGGTCAGCGTAAATTGAAAATTGAAAAAAAAATTCTATTATATTGAAATATTTTCGATGGCCAAAATCGAATCTTGTTAGAAATTATTACACTGAAACTTGTACACTTTAACAATTTTTGTGCAAAGGTCGTGAGGATGGCATAGGCATGAATGTTTCGCACCCTCCCTTGCGAAATCAGCTTTGACTGGTGTGCACTTGATTTGCACTAAGGAGAACAAATATGACCTATTCCATTTTTTATATGCGGACATTAAACAGCTGTACATGTTCATTCTATTTTGTCGACGATACATTTATTAATGGGACATACTGTTTTTAATTTTATTCCTAGATGACCTCTGTTGAAAGAGTTATTGAATACAGCAACTTAACGCCCGAAGCTGCTTTAGACAGCGACAAGGACAACAAACCACCTAAAAATTGGCCATCTAAAGGTTACGTCGCATACCAGAATGTTAGCCTGAGGTACTCGCCCAACGAACCACCCGTTCTAAAAAACCTCAACTTCGAAATATATCCAGAAGAAAAAGTATGTATTTATGTTTTTTAATCAAAATTACAAATTTATTAATATAATTTTCATGCATATTTAAATTATGCAATGGAAAATATTTGTATTTATTTGAAACGTATTCCGCAAAAATTGTACATTTCTTTTAACTGATAGGTAATGATAGGTAACTAGATATAGTGATGATAGGTGACTGATAGGTAACTCGACTGCATGTCGGATTTTATGCAATTCCAGTGCTCGCACGTGACCTGTTAACGTCAAATACGATACGCGAAGTGGGTAAAGTCGTTAGTTCTGTGTGAAATTGTGACAATTTGTCGAAATGAAGGGAACTTAGTGACTTTGAAAAAGGTGTTATAGTTGGTTCTCACATTAGTGTCACATATGTCTATTTGCGCAATTATGGTAGAATTATCACAGCCACGGTCAACTGTTTGGGATGTCGTGAAGAAGTGGAAGACTATGGGAGTCGGGAAACGAACCACACACGTTGGTCGTCCCCGCAAACTGACCGAACGGGATCGGCATATTCTGAAGCGTGAAGTTCATTAGAACCGCAAGAAACCAATCTAAATCATCAACAGCGATTTTCAACAGGCAGCAGAGGTTAAGGTGCACCCCAAACTTTGCAGAAAGAACTGCATGCCCTCAATATCCACGGATGTGTTGCCGCACACAAACCAAACATTACCCCATGAACTAAGCCGGCAGACTCGCTTGGTGTTTGCATCGTCGCAACTGGACTGTGGACCACTGGAAAGCTGTTTTATGGAGCGACGAGTTACGCTTTATGCCCTTCGAATCGGATGGGCGTGCTTGGGTTTGGCGAATGCAAGGCGAACGTCTGATACCCAAGTGCATCGTTCCAACTCTCAAGTCCGGGGATGGTGTTGCATTCGTTTGGGGTGATTTTCGTGGTATGGCCTGGGACCTCTGCATGTTGTTCCTGTTGTTTGAAAGCCGACACCTACAGGAACATTTTGGACTGTCAGGTTCTTCCTACGCTCTGACAATTTTATGGAATGGACGAATGTTACTTCCAGGACAACAACGCTCCATGTCATGTTGCAGCCTCTGTCAAACAGTGGTATCAAGATATGGATATAAATCGTCTTCCCTGGCCTGCTCAGAGTCCCAACTTAAACCTCATAGAACATCAGTAATACGAGTTAGAGCGACGCTTACGGACCAGGAAACCACGTCCGAAATCTACAGCTGAGCTGGCGACATTGTTGCAGCAGGAATGAACACAAATACCCATAGCCGTGTATCAAAACCATGCTGAAAGTATGCCCAGAAGGGTAGCTAGTGCAATTGCAGCACGTGGGGGACCATTTCCCCTTTTAAAGCATGTATTCTTTCCCTTATAACATCACATCTTACTGTCCGGTCCATTATTGTAGTGTAGTGTAAATACCCATAGGTTGTTTATCTGAAATGATAAGAAAGGGAATTGTACTTCTCGATTTCACAGGAAATAGGCCATTAAAGGAAACATTCTTACATGATGACCACCTAAAACTAAGTAGCATTCATGAAACACTAACTGTGACATAACATTAACTGTGAGCGTTTTAACAGTACAAATTCATTACATAATAAAAATTATGTAATGGAAAAAGGCTTTGCATTTATGTAAAACATATTTCCCCAAAACAGTGCATTTTTATGAAATGAGCGGCATTTCTTCAATACATCTATTAAAGGCTTATTAAAGTGACCCTGACACCGCATTTACACAGTCGCGATAGCGGCGAGTCGAATTGCGGGGGGCGAATGTGTAAACGGTGTTCTCCTCGCCAATCATGGCGCTCGATTCGGGAGCGGTTTTCTGGCACGTGTCAAAGGGGCAAATGGCGCTGGATGTCAGACGACTGGCTGGCGCAAGCACAAATGGCAACAAGAGGCGCGAATGTGAGAACCGTCATTCGCGTCGATGCAGGCGCGTGACTAATGTCTCGCGAATGTCTTACAGGTGGCGCGATCGCGAATGTGTAAATGCGGTATGAAATGTAATGGA
Source organism: Dolomedes plantarius (assembly GCA_907164885.2). Taxonomy (NCBI): domain Eukaryota; kingdom Metazoa; phylum Arthropoda; class Arachnida; order Araneae; family Dolomedidae; genus Dolomedes; species Dolomedes plantarius. Next base: position 146,369,490 of record OU015495.1, read on the forward strand.
AAGGCGAAATTCTAGACTGTGTAGAAAATTAAATAAAACATTCTTACATTATGGTCTAAAAAATAAAGATTTTATGATACATTAATAAAGAATCTCATCACCGACACAGAATTTTTCGAGAAGTTTTACCCTAAAGTTACAGCCTGGAGGGTCAGTGAAGTCATTAATATAATTTCATAGTTTAGTGGACTGTATTAGTTTCCATTACCAAAAGAAAATATTTAATGGACTTAGTTTAAAAATGCAGTTAATCAATCTTCTTAATTCTTTTAATACAATTAATATTGGAATGGCTTACCTTTTACTATCATCTGAATAATAGTCGAACAAATCAATACAAAATAAGACTTCAATGCATGTATCCATACGATAAATTTAATAAATTACTTCAGTTTTGCACATAACTTGAGTTTTTGACATAAAGAATAAATATTCCGACTCAGAGTGTATCACATCAATCATTGACTTCAAAATGTCAATCCTTTACAAAAAGAATAGGAATGGAATCGCATCCAACATAACGATTAGCAATTTTTATTTTTTACATTACTTAGTGTCGAATCAACAAAAATAAACATAGTGACGCCATCTAGTGAGCAGTAACTTAACTAAAATACAAAATGCAAACAATAAGTGAATAAAAAAATTATTATAATGAATTATTAACACATAAAAATAAAAATAACAAGTCTTTTATGAAGACTGAACAGAGCCCAATTCCAAAATAACCAACAAAGCAATAAAATAATTAAAACTTTCCATCATTTTGTTTACTTTAGATTGGAATCGTTGGACGAACCGGTGCAGGTAAAAGTTCCATGATTGCGACCTTGTTTAGGATGACAGAACCAGAAGGAATAGTTAAAATTGATGGAATTAGCACCAAGGATATCGGATTGCACGATCTTAGGAGAAAGATATCTATTATTCCTCAGGTAATTTACCACGATTACATTGCTATTAACAACAACGAGTATGTTGGGAAATAATTGCTAGTCTATGTTTGTCATTCTTCCACAATATGATACAAAAATGTATCATGAAACAATAAATTTATTCAGTTAAAGAATGTTAATTGAAAATAAAATTATACCGATCGTCGGCCAGGACCGGGAAATGAACTTTGAGGCCGCTATTTTAACAATTTAATAGCAAACCTTTGATGTTATGTTTGATTTATATCGAATGAAGCGAGTTTTTATATTTGCTAGTGTCAAGTATAATTAAATTGATATACTAAATTCGCCAAAACTAAAGTATAACTAAATTCACCATAACCGCCACCTACTGTATTAGGGTATGTATGCATCTTTGTCTTTTCATTAGGGTTGTATGTGTACTTGCATGTATGGTGCGTTGAGCCCTTACTGCAAGTTGTCCGCGTCTTTTCATTTTCTTTTGACTAACTGTTTCAATGGAGAACTCGGGGCCTTGGGATGTTTTTTGGTTATACCTGCATCCTATTCAGAAAGTTCCCCTTGAGGTAACTGATTTGGTTAAGCTCCCCGATGACGAGACCAGTCGGTTACCTCTTACTTCTGGTTTAGTTCCGGCACTACTACAGAATCTTGCCTCTGGTGAATGGAGCTCTGAGTGCTTGATTTCTGTATTATTTTTGTCTACATTCTTCTTATAATTATCTACATCTGTTAAATTTAGTTATATTTGCCTTTTTCAATATGAAGTTATGTAGCAACTGAACAATCTTTTATTGAAAAGTTATTTATGTTTTCAATGCTAGGGTAGGTTTTGAAATAATTTGTTTGGCAGTCTATGCCCGCCTTTTAATTTTTTTGTTTGTGTTGATCTGTTTATATTTTTATACACTATTGTCAAGTACTCATTTAGCTTAATAAAGGAGTATTTTTGTTAGGCAATTAGAGAGGCCATTCAGTAGATTTCTTTGAAATATATGGTGTAATGTAGATCATTGTGTAACTCTAATGTAGGAAGATCGAAGACCACGAGTGTGGTATAGCCTATACTTTACTAACATTAGTTGCTAAATTTTAGGGTCTTCAATTAAATTAACTAAGATATATCCGCCTCCAAATTTCTACAGAATAATAGCGTTAAAAGGTATAGTTCAGATTTCCCGAAAGTTTTTACAGTATAAAATATATTTGTAAAAATCATCTTTATTTTAATCATTAGAAAATATTATTCATGCAATAAAAGATATAAAAATAGAATTATTATTGAACGTATATGAAAATACGGACAAAAAACGAATTATGAAAATATGAAACAATATATTGCTTTAAAATTTTAAAAAAAGTATGATGTTATGTTTTTTAGTTTAGAAAAAGTAGTATTCCAGTTCAACAAGTTAGCTCGGCTAATAAGCCTTTTTTTTTCAAATTTCCTTTTATTAACTTCCAGGATCCTGTCTTGTTCACCGGACCCGTTAGACGGAATCTGGATCCTTTTAGTGAGCACAATGATAGTGAATTGTGGCAAGCCTTAGAGGAAGTAAGTTTTTTCATTCATAATAGTTTACGTATGACACCAATACGAAATTATCTATTGAACTTTAGTAAATAAGTCTAACAATGAACGTGATAGTGTGTGATTAACACAGATAATGAGTCAAAAATCAGTCATTGCTCTCGGCAAAGATAAATACAACCATAAATATCTAAATGATCAAGGTATCGTTTTTCTACTTTGATCTTATTTTATAGATAAATTTATACTTTCTTTTATAGATAAATTTTATTGAAAATTTACATCTGTGGTATAAATCTAACCCTTTGGTATATAAATATATTATCGATTTGAAGTTATAATTCTTCCTCTTACCGATTATGTCAATAAATTTGAAATCCTTTAAATTTTCAATCACATCTTACAAAGATTGAGAAAAGATCTCTAACAATGAATGGTTTTGCATGTGCTTGACTAATTTAAATTTTAATCACTGGTATCTTCAAAGATAAATATAACAATAAATAATAAATATGTAAAATATCAAGGTGTCGTATTTTCTATTTTATATACTCACATTAATTTCTTTATTCAAAGAAATAGTTTTTTCAGTCATTGATCATATCGTACCTCTGCTAGAAGAGTATTACATCTCCGAAATTTTCGATTTTGAGATAATTGCACCTCAATGCTCTTTAAGAAGTGCTTCTCATTCTCGAATAATATTATAAACCTAGTACCAACACAATCTCCTAGATGGTGATTTTTACCCTCTTCCACAACTAGGAGGGGGAATTTGCTCATGCCCGAAGAATGAAAATAAGATTTTTGTCAGTGCCTAATGTTGTTGCATTAAAATGTTCCTATAATAAAAATGTTCATTAAATTTTATTTGGGAAATAAATGTTTTTATTTGGAAAATAAATTTGCATTTTTTTTTCTAACCTGCTGTTTATGTTATCAAGGTTTTTTCTTTGTATTGTGAAAAGTTTAGATATATTGTGCATTAGCATAGAGATATGACAGTATTCTCTTAAGCTTTTCAGTCCATGTTGGCAAAATGAGGTTACTAGAAGAGGGTTATATCTTGTAATTAAAATTCAAAATCATACTTTAAAAATCGAAAACAACTTTAATAGTATACAGTTTTGCCTTCTGAAGTGATTCGAACAATAAGTCTTCCCAAAATTATCATAGACATTCATAAAACAAGAAATTAAATTTCGACATATATCTTCTTTAGCTCTTCCTGAAAATATGACTGTTTTGAGATGTAACACTCTTCTAGTAGAGGTGCGATATCAACAAATTAAAAATACTCTAAATTTTCAAGCAGATCTTTTGCTACAAGAAGCAACCTTTCGTATTTCCTTCCAAGGGCCTGTTCACATAGAATCCGTCACGGTTAACGTTACTCGTATTGAAATATATTTAACCAATTACAAACCTCCAAACGATTAGCGACGAAACTTGTTAAGGCCTGTGATTGGTTTTAAATATGTCAATACTAGAAACGCTGACGCTGACGGATTCTATGTGAACAGGCCCATAGGAGTCCGTTGCGTTGCGTTAAGGAAAAGATGACGTTGAGACGAAAATAAACCAATCATAGGCCTCCTAACGATTAGCAATGCAATTTTTAATGCCTATGATTGGTTTATTTTCGTCTCAACGTCATCTTTTCCTTAACGCTTCGCAATGGACTCCTATGTGAACAGGCCCTAAGTCATTCCGATTTCATCATTCCCCGGATATTTATCCAGCGGGAATCATTGTAAATATAATCCCATGTAAATTATCTGTATACTCATTAAATGTGTGCTGAAATAATCGGGATTACGTGCTTCTAGGCATACCTGAAGGAGGCCATCGAGGAAATGCCTGGAGGATTGGATACCGAAGTGTCTGAAGGTGGAACCAATTTCAGCGTCGGACAGAGGCAGCTGATATGCTTAGCTAGAGCTATTTTGAGAAGAAATCGTATTCTAGTACTGGATGAAGCTACAGCAAACGTAGATCCCAAGTACGCATGATCATTACTTTCGACCAGCATTTAACAGCATTGTTAATAATACGTCGTTATAATCGTTAATAATCGTTAATAATATTTATAACTAATATTCTTTAAATTTTATAACTATTTATAAGATGAATTTTATTATTATACATGGTAGAAGAGAATAAGATGCCTCTACAAGTTTCCGTTTGTTTATATTTTTTTGTTTTCACATGCGGTCGCAAAATAAGTAAAGCTAACAGATGAGTAATTGAGAATCATCGACATTTCATCTGAAATTTGACAATTTTGTTGAATTTAATGAAGAAAAATTTACAAGCATTTTTAAAAGACTGAAAAGCAGCAATATGAAGTCACTTATTTGTTTTATATTTTAAATTATCATTTATTTTTTAACGTCTCTAAATGTACTTTGATAGAAATCAAGTTTTTATTTGATCAGGATAATTTTCTCCCACTTATAAACTGTACTACGGTACCATGATGATACAAATTAAACCTACACTGTTTAAATAATAATCTATTTTGTGTTCATTGCTGCAAGAATCACTCTCTCTTTAAATGTGAGCTCTGCATTTTGCATGGATGTTTGTATCCTCCTTAAATCAGCTTTATTCTGTAGGTTCCGAACGCTTTAGTAGGTTCCGAACGCAGAGCACATCAATAGCACTAAAAATGTCATTTGAAGTACATAATACGAGTGAATTAGAATGCAGAATTATTTAAATATAAAATAATTACGATAGGTCATTCTAAAAGTCATAAATACATTTTTTTACTTTTCCTCTATTCCGAGATGACTGTAATTTCGAAAAAAATCTGCATGTTTGTTATATCAGACTTCAGGGTTTTCCCTGTTATGATGAATACAAAAATTAAAACGGTACGATAACTTTCGCATCATTTTGATTATTATCGGGGATAAAACTTCCTTTCTGCTTAAGTAGAGTTAAGTTTAGAAGTTATGTATATATTACAGACCTTGAAGAAATGGGTAACTTTGAAACAAGCATACCACTTGTGATAACACTTGGAACCGAAGAACAACAGTTAAATTGCGAATGAAAACTTCTTAAAATCCGTAATAAAGTAACTGTCTGCTAGCTTCGGTACTCTTTATGTCGCTAACAGTTGTAGCTCTCTTTCAGGCCAGAGAGCATTTAATACGATTATTTTTACGAACGAATAACAAATGTCATAATATCTGTGGTTTTATTGCGGACTTTAAAAAGCTTTCTTTTTAAAATTTGAAGTCAAGATGACTAGAAAATCATTTAAAGAAAACCTTTAGCAAAATCTAGTTTTATATTTAAAATAAATGTATTATAGTTTTCTTTTTAAAGAAATACAAATATCTAAATTATTACGAAGTAAATGATTACATATAATAAAAACCCCATGAAGGTCAAGTGGACGACCTCACCATGAAGGTGAGGTCAAGTCAGTCTTCAGCCCTAGTGGTACCTCGCCTTAATGTGAAGCTGCATACACATTAAGGCGACGCTACTACCCTTCTCCAAGGACCAAGGTCCTTTGGACTTGGTGTAGGATTTCCTACATCAAGGAGATTGGGAATAACAACAACAACAACAACAACAACAACCCATGAAGATTGTATTCTAATTGAAACATGGATATAAAAATGTAGCATATTGTTTGCAGCATGTAGTACAGAAGTCTGTTTTTAAATTTTGTTTTCTTATTTCAGCACGGACAGCTTAATTCAGACAACGATAAGGGATCGCTTTGAACATTGCACAGTGCTCACGATAGCTCACCGTTTGCATACCATAATGGATTCCGACAGAGTTTTGGTAAGCTGAAATTCCTTATGTATTCATCCCCTTCCTTTTTGAGAAATTACTTGCGTATTTTACATACTCATTTTGTGCATTCGCCATAACCCCCGTGCCCCATTGGTATCAAGGTAATCGACCCAGTGGTTCTCTGTCCCTTCGGTGCAGCAGACGAGCAAAATACAATAACCCGCTTTCGTAGTGGCCACTTCAGAACATTGACTTAACGGACAAAGAAAAAGTGTTTCCAACTTGTACGAAATGTTCCAAAGTCCAAGCCACTCTGGATCATATCCTTGTGTGTTTGAGACTTGAAAAGGAAGATCTTCTGGAGCGGCCATTGTTGGTCATTGACTTCTTGAGAGTGTGCAGTATCATGGACCTAATCTAGCTCTTCTGGGTGGCAGGGATCAGCAACAACAACATACTCATTTTTGTGAAATAATTACGTAACTTTGAGATACTTGACTGTTTCTCTCTATGAGGGTAACATTGCTTGTCAAATAAATTAGGGATCCTTAGAAACATCCCTAGATGGAGAATTACTAAACTAAAAATAAAAGCACCAGGGTGTAACTAGCTCTGTTTTCGGTATATCGTGGGGTGCGAACAGCTTTCCCTCAGGCTGGAGAGCACTGAATGCAGTTGTCTGTACGGAGATTAACAAATACTCCTTTTCAAAGATTTTAATAAACTTAATTTACAATTCGAAAAAAGATTCTTAAAATGAAAATAATAGCCAGTTTTCAGTAATTAATATGGTTATAAAATAGTCATGTAACCGTGAGTCTTGACAGGTTTGTCATTTCGACCCAGTTTGTTACTGAAGGAGTCGGAAATCTTGCTTGTAAGCATTGACAAATTATTAAAATAAATTATGAGTTCTTATGAGCTGTTATTTGAAATCTTAAACGTTACGAAAAATTATTAAAAAAAGAGAAGAATGGAAGAATATAACTTCTCAAAACCTCATAATGCTGAATCTAAGTCTACAGAGAATAACTGATGCTTATCAGGTATTTCTAAAGAAAAGTTTTCTTACTCATGAACTATGAGTCCAGGGTTAGAAGAGAGATTTTGGATGACGGAATCAGCGATTAAAATTTGTATGTTCTGTTATATATAGTATATGAATATAGTATGAATAAAGGGACCATGATAACCTAGTGGTAGCTCGTCGACTTTCGGTGCTGAGGGTGCTCGGATCGCATCCCTACAAGCGTCATTAAATGCCACCGTGTCTAGGCCAGATATGGGTACGTTAAATCCATAGACCCGAGAGTCTATCTATGAGGCCAGAGAGGGTGGGTGAGGGTACGATCCCCCCAGATGTCGCCCCTGGGATTGCTCGGTCAAAATTCAGGTGGTACCTGGCTAAATATGAGTCCGATCCTTGTGGTGCCGTTATAAAACGGAGACGCCCCCCCTCAGTCCACTAGCCTATATGGGCCTGGTCTGGAATACTTCCAACCAGGGGGCATTAGAAACAACAACAACAACAGATATTAGTAAAGATGGAGCAATGATGTTTTTTTCTGTTTTTACAAATTCAAATATCAAGTCTTTTTTGAATATTCCCTTCAGAAATAATTCAATAAATAAGAGCAATAAATGTACATGCCGTAATTAAAAGATCATTTCACATGCTAAATTGTGTTTATCTATGCTGAGTGAGAAATTTCATTTATTTGACTGATTTTATTTTGTACCTCTTTAGAGAAAAAATATATATTATAGGTCTATTTATAAAACTTTTAATTCCGATGCTAACAATAGCTTCATAGCAAAAAAAATGAATTCAAATTGTTATGATTAATATAAACTAGTTGGTACCCGTCAAAAAATGACGGCTAGATAGTAAATAAATGTACTAATACACAAATTATACACAACACATCATTGCCAAATATTGAAAATCATATTAATGCGCAGAAAAAAATTAATGTGTTTAAGCGGCCTTGTGCTTAGTGAGTATCTAAAGCCAGATTTAAAAATGTCACTGAGCATGCGTAGAAAGCAATTTTTTTAATTGTAAATTATCGCTAATTAAACAGCGCAACATAAGCAATTTCCACCAGGTTTAATCTTATATTTCACAAACATAATTATCATAAAAATAAAAATGACAGAGAGAGATCTAGAGAGACTCCTCGGATTAAAAGTGTTTGTCATTAAAACATGTCATTGAGCATGCGCAGAAATCAATTTTAAATTGTAAATTATCGCTAATTAATAGAAACTGCGGTTACAAAAAAAATATTGACAAATCTACAGATTACAATCTTTCGTTTCAGACCAAAATGAAGTAAATTGATGCAGTAGTTTTCTCTCACGGACTGCCCAAATAGTCGGCTTAGCAACTTAAATATATAGACTAGTTCCTACCCGTCAAAACATGACGGCTAGATAGTAAATAAATGTACTAATACACGAATTATACTCAACACATCATTGTCAAATGTTGAAAATCATAATAATGCGCAGAAGCAAATTCACGTGTTTGAGCGGCTTTATGCTTAGTGAGTATCTGAAGCCAGATTTAAATATGTCACTGAGCATGCGCAGAAAGAAATTTTTTTAAAATTGTAAATTATCGCTAGTCAAACAGAGCGAAATAAACAATTTCCATCAGGTTTAATCTTACAAACATAATTATGATGAGTTTAATTTCACAATATGATGGATTTCACAATTATGATGGATTTAATTTCACAAACATAATTATGATGAAAATAAAAATTTCAGAGAGGGATCTAGAGAGACTGCTCGGAATAAACGTGTTTATCATTAAAACACGTCACTCAGCATGCGCAAAAACAGTGAGTTTCTAAAGCCAGATTTAAACATACCACTGATCATATGCAGAAATAAATTTTCAATTGTAAATTATCACTAATTAATGGAAATTGCGGTTACAAACACCAAATTTGACAAATCTACAGATTACAATCTTTCGTATAAGACCAAAATGAAGTAAACTGATGCAGTAGTTTTTTCTCAGGGTCTGCCAGAAAAATCGGCTTAGCAACTTAAATATATAGATTACTACAACAAATTAACCAGGTGAACTGGAATGCTTTTTAAGAGTGCAGATCAGACTGTATAGCACAATGTATTATGCTCAAGTATATTGATGTTTTTCCGCAATAAGTTTCTTTGACTTCCCCACCGAATTTTAGCCGAGATATGTTTCATAAATAGGATATGCATATTCATAGAAGTGCGTTCCGTTTCATAAATAGCCAAATATGGAAAAGACGAACTTCCATTGACTGAAATTATATAGTATCTGTGCAATAGCGTTAAAAGCAATGTTACAAAATTCCGAATTTTTCAGAAAAAGCTATTTTTTTTATTCCAGATAATGTTACGCCTTCATTTCGTAGGAAAACGGAGCATTCAGATATGGACAGTTTTTTTTTTTGTACAATCATTTTTTCTGATTTTACTTCCATGATAAAAAACGTAATTTTCTTTTGACTTTCATGATGTATCAATTTTTTATGTAGTCATTTATAAAGTATGAATTACAGAAAGAGATATTTAGATATAAAGAATAAATGTTCTGAAAAAAATTCTCTTAATAATTAGCTGTTATTTATATCATCACGGTAAAAATTTTGATAACTTGAAATTAATACGATCCAATTAGAGTTCATCAAGTAAAAGTACCATGGGGCAAAAATGAAATTATTTAAAAAAATATTTTTACTTACAAAGGTTTATGCACAACTAGTTGTTTGCCCGCCGTTGCCCGGATATTTGGGACATCTATGTTTATCTCGGTCATTTTTTACCTTTTATTTTTCACCCCGTCTCACCCGCCATACTAATGGGGCTGAACTTGGACTTAAACGATATCGGGAGTATCACCATTCATATCAACGACCCCGAAAACTATGGATTCGCCACTGATCTCATTTTTTTAAAAATGTCTCCCCCTTTCCTCCCACCCCTAGGAGTGCACTAAACTTGGGCTTAAATGTCATCGGTACTGTCACCAATCAGCTAAGCGACCCGTAAACTATGGATTCGACACTGCTCTCTGACATTTTGGACATTTTGTTTTCCACCCTCTTCTCACCTCCCATGTTAATGGGGCCTGAACTTACACTTAAACGACATCTGGACTATCACTATTCATCTCAGCGACCCCGAAAACTATGGATTTCATACTAATATCAGTCGTTTTCGATTATTTTTACATGTCCCCCCCCCCCCCCCCCAACCATCTAGGGATGCTAGGGGTGTCTTACCTCCCACAGCATTTTTTTCCATATTATAAGTCATATGTGTACCAAATTTGGTTGCAATTGCTCCAAGTGTTTCAGAATTATGCTGGGACATATATACATATATATTGTTACGAATTTTGTAAATATTGCATTTTGTTTCGTTAAAATGGCTTCAATGGAAGACTTATGTATTTAATATGGGAGTCTATGATAATATAGACAAATATGAGGGTTATTGCCAAATTGGCGATGGATTTGGTGGCTTATTTTGGTCGCTAAATTTGGCGGTATTGCGCTAAATGGTCGCCAACTTGCTGACTAAATCTTTCTTGAAGCTTCTAGAAATATCTAGCTGACTGACCGATAGGGGGCGCTTTGGAAATCTATAAATATACCTGAAATTGGCATTGGAACAGAGTTCAGTTTCCTAGTGAGAACTGAATGTGCTGAAACTGCGATAATTGGCGTGTATTGTATTGAAAATTCTGGTATACGGACTTTTTTAGAATTTTCTGCTGTATAGAAGACAGTTGTTACGTCTTTTATATTTGAATTTGTGTATACGCCTGAAGAATTTACAAAATAATAAATTTATTTTGTGTGAACTTTCTGAAGAGAATTTATTCAATCCTAATGAACCCAGGAAAACGGAACAATACTTACATACATACATACATACATACATACATACATACATACAAACATTTTTATATATATGTAGATGTTTTTTATCATTGTTAAACATTTCTATATACATAGATTTTTTATCATTGTAGGTACTAGATGCTGGGGAAGTCAAAGAATTCGACGAGCCCTATACTTTACTGCAGAATCCCAACAGCTTGTTCTCGCACATGGTGCAAATGACCGGATCAGGAATGGCCAAACAGCTGCACGACGTGGCGCATTCAGCGTACCTCAAGAGCTCAGCCAAGAAGGGCAAGAACACCAACGTGTTTGGAGGGCCTGGAAGTGATGACGTCATCGAAATGAACGGATCTTCTGCCATTCCGAGAATTTCCGCTAACGGCGTATCGCTCACTATTTCCGATGGACACACGAACGACGCATACGAACATACAGAAATGACGTACTTATAGTAGAAAACAAATTGAGCCTGTAAATAAGAAATGAAGATTATGGAACATTTCAGAGAAACCTTGGTTTATCTGCAATTTTTTCACTGGGCATCGAGTAAAACGTAACAAATTAAAGCAGTGCTTTTTAAACTCTTTTCGAACATTTTGAATGCTTAATATGCCCTTACTCTTCTAATCTACCGTCAAATGCAATGTTCTTTATCAGAGAAAATAATCATCCCCTCTTTCAAATGTCATTATTATTATTATTATTATTATTTTTTTTTTTGGGGGGGGGGTGTTAAGAAAACTTTATTTTAAAAATGCTTCACTGCTTTCATTAACAAACAGAATAAATTTCTGAATTTTTTCCGATTCCAGATAACTGAAGGAAATGCAACGAAAATTACTCACATTATAAGTTTAATGCACTTTAATTTAGAAATATTTATCTAAGTATAGATAACATTAAAAAAAAAGTAAGAACTCATCTGCTGTAGATATGCTTTAAACATTCATAGAAAAATATTTATTTTCATTTGCTAGGAGAGAGGGATCCTGGTTTATTTCCTGTCTTTTAATGGATCATTTGAGGACCAAATCACGTTTCGTTAACGATCCACGATTCTCGGTTTATCCAGCACTGCTTTAAATTTTTTATAAGTACTTTTTTTTTTAACGAAACCTATTATGTACGTATCAAGTGCAACTGAATCATACAGACAGTTATAATATCTTAAGGGATCAAAGGACATTCAACCTCGATTTTTTCAATTTTCAATTTTTAACTCTATATACAGAACGAGAATAATTTATATTATTTTTTGCTACATTGAAGACCCGTAGAATTCAAAATAAAGAATTTCTTGGCAGAATAATGCTTGTTTAAAAAAAAAAAACAATTAAAAAATCCTAGCCTATATCAAAATGCTCCATGCTCATACCGTATCTTTTAAAAACCTTAAATTTTTTAGTATAATCTATATATATAAAATAGTTCCGTAAATGACTGACTGACTGACAAATAACGCAAAGACCACACAGGTGGTCCTAAAGGGCTGAAATTTTACATGGCGATTCCTCTTATACTGCAAGGGTGAATTAAGAAGGATTTTTGAAAAATTCTTCTCAGATTTTTTATAAATAAATTTTTGAGCTGTTTTTGTAACTTAATGCAGCAAAACTTTAATGCAGAAAAAAAAAAGTTATTATCCCCATTTTGTATATAGAGTATAAAATATTGAAAAAACACGAGGTTGAAATTCCTTTGTTCCCTAAAATATTAATTCTGATTTTACTGATAGAATACTGTTTAAGTGCCTTTTACAGGAATGTTATTTCCTTTTCTGCAATAAAACACATCAGTGATTACAACATATGCAATATAAATTGTTTTGTTAAAATTCACATTTTAACATATAAATTATTCTTTACGAATTCTATTCATACTGTAATTGATTTATCTATGAAAATATTACGAAAAGTAAACTTTCAATGTAAATGTACACGATGTTATTTTCATATGTTTCTCGATTTATTGATTATTGCTGCTGATATCTTCAGACATGTTTCTGAAGGAGCACGTTAGTTTTTAATTGTCATTTCATACGTACATATTAAACATTTATTCAAGAATTTAGAATATATATATCTATTTAGGAAGAGCCCCGATTCAGAATTATTGTACTGGATCTTTTAAGTTGTTTCAATGAGACAAACGCCTATATTTTAATGAGGTTTATATGTACATATTTGTTGTCTTTAGTACTCCGTGTTCCTTAAATATTTTTGTACATATGAAATAAATTTTTTTCATGTTGCCACTTTTTGTGTATCTTATCAAGTATTGTTTACATGGAATAATTATAATGTAAAGAATAAAAAAAAGAAAGATAAAAAAATTCTGATAACGACCTGTTTGAAGTAAAGAGTGATATTTCATATAAATTGGTATTTGGCTAGACTTGTAAGACAGAATATGTCGTCCACAAAATTTATCTGTGTACAAAGATGTCACAGGTTATCTTTGTAAAAGATATCAGTGGATATTCGCAAGAGAAAATACGGTGTTTTAGTCGGGGCCATTCACAAACCAAATCGGTCCACTTTTAACGTAGGATTACGTTCCTCCATAACGGTCCTCCATTCCGGAAAGCAAGATTTTAGACTCTAAAACCGTTCGTAGTTGAGATTTATAAATTTGGTAGAGCGCCAAACCCAGACTGTATCGCTTGGACAAGCAGGAAACACTTAAATAGAAAAGTACCAAAATGTGTCAAATTTTTGACATACCTATATATCATGCCTTTCATCCCTTGAGTGGGTCGATAAAATGAGGACTAAGCATGCTTGGGAACTAACTCTGGTGTCTCGCTGAGGGTCCCCCTGTCTGAGGTTGACCACCTGACCGAGACATTCGCTGTATGGCACCCCAAATATCGAAATGAAATACGTTTTTTAATCATTTTCAGTGAAATCCATTTTATTTAAATATGAAAATGGTATACACATTTATCACATTATGCAGTACACGAACATATTATAAAAGACTAATATTATACAAACATAATTATGTAATTAAAAATAATCTGATAATCTGCAGACGTTCATGGGGGGCATTGAAGTATTTGTCCAATGATGTTTGTACACTCGAAAAAAAAAATAATAAGCTTTAGGAAGAACTTTCATGAAGTCTTCAACCATATGACGTCATACGGCGAGACCTCTAACTTCGCGTAAGTGGTAGAGACCGTATCGCTCCGTTCTCCTCGGGATTTAAAAAAAATCTCGCAAATTCGAATATCCTTGCGGCTCTGCGACACCCGACGCGTGAACTGCACGTGAGATCATCCAAAAAAGTCCCTGTTTGTTTGATCGGCAGCAGAAAAATCGGTAATTTCGATGATCTGACGTCAGTGGTTTCACGGTTAATTCGGAATCGCCGCAAACGGTGTTTTTGGGGTTTCTATGCAGAGGTTTTTTGGAATAATTAACAGATGGAATAATTATGAATCAGAGGAGCCTCTGGTGCTACTTTTTGCTAATAATGCGCCGAAAAGAACCATAAAATTCTACGGCAGTTTCGCTGACGTCATCGCTTTCACGAGTACAGTAAGGGCCTGTTCACATAGGAGTCCGTTGCGTAGCGTTAAGGGAAAGATGACGTTGAGACGAAAATAAACCAATCATAGGCGTTAAAAATTTCATTGCTAATCGTTTGGAGACCTATGATTGGTCTATTTTCGTCTCAACGTCATCTTTCCCTTAACGCAACGCAACGGACTCCTATGTGAACAGGCCCTTAGTCCTCGACTTACGAGGTTAATCCGCTCCAGAAAATTCCGCGTATGTAGAAAGCGCGTGGGTCGAAATTTACCAGGTAATGCGGCGCGCGTGTCCCGCTGATTCAGTGCAAGTGACCGTGCGACCCACCGCTGGATTCTTGTAAGCTTTACGACCATCATAGTATGGACGATAGCAGTAAGCATTAGTGACTGAAATACGCTTTTCAATAATTTTCAGTGAAATTCTTTTTATTTAAATATGAAGATGGTACACACATATATTATATTATACAATACACGAACATATTATAAAATACTAATATTATACATACATGATTATGTAGTTTGAAATAATCTGATAATCTGCAGACGTTCATGGGGAGCGTTGAATTATTTGTCCAAAGATGTTTGTAGACTCGAAGCTTTCTTTTTCTTGTCATAAATTAATAGATAGCATGGTAAAGTATCGTGCCCTTCTGAAAATACAGTCGAACCTCCATATATCGAACTTCCCCATATCGAAATTTTCTATATATCGAACTCTTAGCAAATCTCCATGTTAATTACATAGAAAAATTGTTTCTATATATCGAAAAAATCTCTATATATCGAAATTTTTTTTTCAAGACATATTGGGAGATTTCATTCCACTTTAGAATAAAATCTCCCAATTTTTGACGTTTGAAACAATAGCGCCCTTTACACTTACGCTCTTGGAGTGCTTGGAGTGTACGGGATTGCGCGCGGGAAAATTTGCAGTACTCTCCAAAGCAGTTTTCCTTTCTTCTCCGACACCATCACACGTGCACTCAATCGCGCGGGATCATGATTTCACTTGGGAAAGAGCGTACGTGTAAAGTGCGCTAATATGTCGTGGACTTCAGTTCGAGGAAAATGTCCCTGATGAAGTTTTTAGTGGACTGAATAAATGCGAACATTTCTTTGATGAACGTTCCGCAAAACCGGCTATTCAGCAACATATTCGTAGTTTTTTTTTTTTAAGAATGTAACTGTGATCATTATAACCACTGTCTGGATTATTATTATTTTTAAAAGGTATGTAGTACTCAATAATTCTTTCATATCAATTCATTTTTTAGTTATTAACTTTCATTTAATTTGATTCGCATATAAATTAGAAATGGAGTTTCGTATACGAGAATTAGCTTTAATTTTAATGTCTTAGGAGAATTATGATAAAACTAAGATCAATTCTGTATATCGAATTTTTTCCGACAATTTGCTACTTCGATATATGGACGTTCGACTGTACTTTATCGAACCGTTCGGAATCAGAATCCTGGAAATTCAAATCGGCCATTCCATCGTCGATCATTTTAAAACACTTTTGCAGTTTGGCTTGTCTTAAATTCTTTTGGTTTGGAGGACTCAAGTTCTTGTACTTCCTCTTCGTTTTCATGGGTTTTAAGCTGTAATTTGTATCGAGAGCTAACATGAGTACTGCTCGCAAAACACACGACCGTTCGCTGTCAACTACACTGCTGGCCACTGTAAATGCAACACCCTGAAGGAAACATGCAAATAACATGAAATTTACAACATGCATTAGCGGAGGTGAGATATGCAAATGATTAGAATTTCAGCGCAGACGCACATCACGCGCGCCTGTGGCGCCACTTTAAAGCGCTATTTAAGGCTTGGAGATTTCGACGATTTCAAGTTCGGCAATTGTGTTTTTCTTGTGGTTTTTTCAAAAAAAACGATCAATTATGCCTCGTCGAAAACAGCGATCATCTTTTGATCAAGTATCCGAGTTCGACAGAGGAAGGATAGTGGCCTACCGAGATTGTGGATTATCTTTCAGGGAAATCGGTAGTCGTGTTGGACGAAACCAAACAACTGTAATGCGGATATGTGATCGTTGGATGCAGGAGGGTACGACGGACCGGCGTGTTCGATCGCATCCACCTCAGCGCACCACTTCACGTGATGACAGGCAAATTGTGCGCATGGCAGTGACGAATCACTCAGTCACATCACGAACCATAGCACAGCACATGCAGTCTGTAACGCATCATCCAGTGTCTGCGCGTACCATTCGACGTCGTTTACGGCAGAGTGGTCTGTCCGCAAGACGTCCATTGCTTTTTCTATCCTTGACGCAGAACCACAGACGTCTCCGCCGCCAATGGTGCGATGACAGAAGGATGTGGACGGCAGAATGGAATAAAATTGCCTTTACTGACGAGTCACGCTTCTGTCTGCAACACCACGATGGTCGCATTCGAGTCTGGAGACACCGTGAAGAGAGGATGCTGAACAGCTGCGTTATGCACCGCCAAACTGGTCCTGCACCGGGTATTATGGTATGGGGCGCTATTGGATATCACTCTCGCACACCTCTAGTACGCATTGCCGGTACTTTAAACAGCCAGCGCTACATCTCCGAGGTGTTGGAGCCAGTTGTCCTTCCTTACCTTCAGGGCTTGCCCACAGCTATATTTCAACAGGATAATGCTCGACCACACGTGGCACGCATTGTCCAACGGTTCTTCGTCAATCGCCAGATTGAATTGCTTCCCTGGCCGCCTCGCTCTCCGGATCTTTCGCCGATAGAAAACATGTGGTCCATGGTTGCTCTACGATTGACCCAGATTCCATCCCCAGCTGCCACATCAGATCAACTTTGGCAACGTGTGGAAGCTGCTTGATCTGCTGTACCCCAAGAACTCATCCAAAGTCTCTTTGAATTAATGCCGAGGCGTGTGGCAGCGGTGATCTCCAACAATGGCGGCTACTCTGGCTACTGATTTTGGCAGGAACCACACTTCACAGAAGTCTATAAATTTAATCATTTGATACTTGGTCAACATGTTATCTACAAAATAAATTTTGTTGTGATATCTCTTGTCTTTCTTGGTGTTGCAATTTGGGTGGCCAGCAGTGTAATTGCCGCTATTGATGCAAAACACACATGCAGGGATGTAAATCGTTCGTACCGGCAACGTCTCCGAAGTGTAAATGCAAGAAACGACTCATGTCTACGAGTTAAAAAAATTAAAAAAATTAAAATTACCGTAAAATCTCGAGTATAATACGCACTTTTTTTTCACATTTTAGTCCTCAAAAAATGAGGATGCGTATTATACTCGCGTACAAAAACAACAACAGCGTAGTTTTAAACATTGGATAAACGAACGTACAACAGATGTGAGACATTGTCGCAACACGGCTGCATGCGCATTTGCACTCCGTGATTCATCCACCCGTTTACTAAGCAGGTATTCCTTTTAGACAAACGAAACTCACAGTTCGTATCGTCAAGTGAGGATGATGATGGCGATATATATTACGACGGCAACAATAATCATGACATGGAAGCAACAACAATAGATGAGCTGTATTCTAGTGAAAGTGATTAAGACTGATAATTTCACAGTATTGTTTGTTTTGAATTAACAATTTAAGTTTTTTTTTCTACTGAATTTGGCGTTTCCGTTTCTTATTATTGCAAATTTTATTTACGTTAATAAGTATTTGGGGAAATTTTAAATAAAATATTGAAAAGTTATGAAAAGTATTGAAAAGTTATTGAAAAGTATTATAGTCGAATTTTAATTTTTTTCCGAAAATTTCGCGCAAAATCAAACATGCGTGTTATACTCGGGTGCGCATTATAGTCGAGATTTTACGGTACAACCGCGTATGTACGAATCCACGTAACTCGAGGATTTACTGTATACATTCCAAAGTTATTTTTGTCCGAATTAATGGTATACAATTTAAAGTAATTGCAGTTTCAGATGCTGATAATCAAATGCTGATAATCAAATTTCCAAATGCCGATAATCAAATAAAATTGGTATTGTCAGATAGCATGAACTTTTCTGCAAAGCGCTACAGGATTCATTTGATAAATTTCGTCCACCGAAGGAATTTATGAGCGTTTAAAACACACTATACCTGATTTTTCCCCGAATAATTTAAATTTTATAGTAATAATTGCATTTTTAAAAAAAAAAAAACGAAAAATGTACACAAATATAAAATTTCTTTCTCTATGACGGAGTACAATTTTTTTAAAAAAAAAATCTTTGAATCCAAGTCGGCAATCCGTGGACAAATTTTCTCCATAGGTGAACATTGAGGTGAGCGAATCTAATGGGATTAGTACATAGCAGCCTTAAGAGGATAGTAGGACATTAAACAGATTAATCGAGACTGTATTCGGAGGAGAGTTTTTCACATATCACGAAGAAGTAATGCTTTTAGGAACAAGAGGAAGCACTATTTTGACTAAATTATGGAGTGTGTAATGAATTGGGATATTTAGCAGGAAATTTTAAAAATAAATAGCACTAAGATAGTCAGAACAGGCAAAATTAATAGAAGAAGGTTAGATTTAGACTTTTCAAAAGATGATGAACAAGACAAGAAACCATTCATTTTCCAGATAATGAAGAATTAGTATAGTTGCTACATTTTTTTTTTTCGGATAGGAGTTATTTGAGTTGAATGTAAAAATCTCAGCGAGATTTTAAAATATGAGACTTACAAAATTCCTACTATATTACATTTTATAAAAGGTTAGTTCTCTACACATTCTTGCATATAGATTGATACTTTTCTGTTAGTACAATGCCAGATATTCTTCAAAAGGATATTTTAAATATGTTATCAACAAAGAAGTCCAAAGGAGCGTAGTGAATGTAACGAACTCTAATGAGTTGATTTCGAAGCTGTGCCCTCCTTTCTCCCATTCCCACCATAAAAATGTCAAGACGAATTGGCGTTGAATCCTTTCGATGATGACACCACTAACTTATATGAAAAGCTAATTAGCTTTTTAACCGACTTCAAAAGGTTGTTTTTCAGTATTAAAGGTTGGACGGCTGATAACCTAATTTTGAACAATTTACTAAACTGTTCACTGAAAAAAAGACATTGCTAAAGGAAGTTTTCATATGGATAACTGACAGGAAAAGGGATATGAGGTCATATAAATATTTATTAAAATATAAATTATATAAAAACCCAGACATTCGTAATTTTATCTTATCGCTCTAGTATCACCTTTCGATATAAAAGGGATCAGTAAAAGCTAACATGGCAATAATATTTTCAATTTAAACAAGCTCTGGAAAGACTCGAATGAACATCGTTCTGTTTGTAAATAACAACAATATTTAAACACAAAGTTAACAGAAGAAATAAATAGATTTTCCGTGTTTTTAAACCTATTAATGCTTCATATTGCATACGACAAATAAAAAATATGTGTATTACTAATTCTATGAACTATGAAAATGTCATAGTGCAGCTATCAGCGAAAATAAATCTTCCCGATTTTCGCATATTTACAAAATATATTTGTGAGTATTCGAACTGAAAAGAAAGAGAATGCATATCGGTGATAGTAAAATTAAAGCTCTTTTAAGTCACAGTAATAAGACATTTAAAAGAATGAAAAAAAAAATGATTGGAGTATATAAAAGTTTTAATGTAAAAAAAATACCATTTTGGGTACCCTAAAATAGTTTTGAAAATTTAGAGACCTTTAATTTAACTTTTAAGGAGATTTGGAATATAGTTATTTTTATGTTTTAGAGCAGTGGTACCCAACTGGTGGCACATGTATCCCTGGTGGTACGAGAGAGTATTTAAGGTGGTACGTAGAAGAGTTTTCAGAGCTAGTGTACGTGAAAAACAAGTACAGCAATAGACTGATCATGGAGTATGACATAAAATTAAAGATAAGCACTGTTGAACCTGACATAGAAGCTCTAGTAAGAAATCAGCAT
Organism: Dolomedes plantarius; assembly: GCA_907164885.2. Lineage (NCBI taxonomy): Eukaryota > Metazoa > Arthropoda > Arachnida > Araneae > Dolomedidae > Dolomedes > Dolomedes plantarius. The sequence continues at coordinate 146,390,090 of OU015495.1, forward strand.
AAGCAACATCAAGGTTCTCATTAAACCTCCTGATAAAGGCATTTTAGTGTTGGGAAATCGTATCTGCCCTTTGTTAATAACAATTACGTTTAAACGGCTTTTTATAGTTTTATGGATATATGTTCTGTATTCTTTTTTACTTATACTTAAATACATTTTGTAAAGTTATTCATATGTGTATAGAATTTATTTGACCCCCCCCCCCCTCTAAAAAAGTTATAACATAACCAATGGCACGCCACGATCCTATAAAGTTCTCAGGTGGTACTCAAGTATAAAAAGGTTGGGAATCACTGTTTTTGAGCATTACACATATGTGTTTGATGACCTACCTCCCCCACTCCTCCCTCCGCTCTCTCTTGTGATTATACTTCTGTAGAACAAAATCAGGGAAATACATGATTTACTAAGTTTGTAAATTTTTTCGTGATAATTTCATTATAAATTAAAAGAACATATTTATTGCTGTTGTTAATTTTTATGCTGTTAGAATACACAGCAGTAAATTTTGAAAATAAGAGAGAAAAATGTCTCAAACTTTGTCTAGAAATGTTCATTGGAGGCACTAGATTGAACTTAAATTAAAAGTACATACTCAAGCGTACATATTTTACAAACCAGAGAAAGCCAAACAAATATTCTCCGTGCAACAGACTACGGACGCTACATACCAGCATAAATTTAGAAAATAATATAATTGCATTGCCGCTCTAAGAAGCCTCATAGCATTTTTTTTTTTTTTATCGTACCAATAATTGTGTGCCCTTTTCTTGTTCTTTTAAAGCACAAACACGCTATGGAAATGAATTCTCTTAGTCGCGAAATGTATCGTTTTTCTGCAAATAAATGACAAAACATAAGATCCCATAAGCAACCCAACCTATTTCCTTTTATTCCAGATTTAATTTAGGTATAATCGTTATTTACTTAGAACTGGAACTGACGTAAGAGGTAATTTATCCGCAGCTAAATATAGAGCTGGAAAAACATATCTTATTCTAGCAATCTTCTGGTGGCGCCATCTACAGACATTTATGAGAGTTATTTCCACTGCAACATTAAAAATATTAGAGCTTGGATAATTTAAATTAAAGCTTCACAAAATTTAAGGGAAGAAAAAATGCAATATTGTGGTTAAATAAATGGAACCATACTGATTGCAAAAAAAATAAAATAAAATGTAAGACACTCTGGAATATTAACGAAAACAGAAAACTTAAAAAAATAATGTAATATAGTAAATTTGGAATTATTACAAAATAATTATGACAAATTTCCATAGGTAAATCCCACTTTATAAGATATCTGTTTGATATGACAATTATCTTCTCATTTAATAGTTAAATATCCATAGAGGAAAATAGAATTTTTATGCAGACAGTGTTCAAGGCTGCGTTTGATTTTGGTATAATCGTAGTAATTGTACTAAAAGATTGAATTGGATAATTTAGACGGTTGATAACTAAATCAGCAAGATCTTTATACCGTTAGTACTATTCAATTAACTTTATTGAGTGCAATTGAGATTTCCTCCACACTTTCTTTATTAATTTAATTTAATTTAATTAATTTATTTTTTAGTTTCTGGGAGGAAAAGTTATAGATTTTAGCTCCGTCACGTAATTAGCTGTTAGTAACCAGTAGTAACTATAATTATTTTGAAGATAAATCCAAATTATTTTCGTCAACAATTGGTTCGCCTTAAATGAATGACGAAATGCTTATCTTCCTCTAGTAATTTTACTGCGCTATTGTAAACTAATATCTCATTAAGGCAGAAATTCAAACTTTTTAAGATTGGATTATTTATCATTAAACAAAATTTTGAATACCGTTATTTTAATACGGAAAGAATTCCAATAGTACTAAATTAATTTTGTTCTAAAAATTTCCGCACTACATTATACTTCCATTTCTTTTTTCTCGGCGAATGAAAGTTGCAAGCCCCTGCTTTCGACATTTAAATTATCATTTAAAACCTTGATTATTTTCTTAAATGCCTTTAAAGGATTTAAAAACCACTACCAATTGGAGTAAAAATCACTTTGAATCAATTTAATCCTTCGAAAATATTCTAAATATTTTTCTCTCTTATTCTCAAACTTTTTCAGATACAATACATATGTGGTGCAATACAGTTATCTGTTAGGAGATTCTGGTCAGGCACTCATTTAACGTAATGTTGTAGGAAACGTTATTTCCCGCAGAAATATATATATTTTTATTTTTCCATCTCGTTGACGGAATAAGCATGTGTCTAGAATGGGAAAAGCTAGGGGAAAGTCTGATCTCCGTGTAATTCAGAAAATGAGAATTCTGTGAGAGATACAGGATAAATTGAACATCGCGCCTCGATGCAGCTAGAATATTCATTTTATAGGAGGTTCTCTACTAAACTTGAGATAAATTTTTAAAATTTGTTTATAATTTTACCTTTTAATAGCGAGATAATCAAATACTACGTGTTGCAGGACTAGTTCAGATGAAGTGAAAAATCTAATTTTTCATTAAAATGATTTTTTTTGTCACAAGGAAAGGTGAGATATATTTATATATACAGTGGTACCTCGACTTACGAGTGTCTCGACTTGCGAGTTTTTCGAGATACGAGCATTCTCTCGGTAGATTTTTTGCTTCTAGTTACGAGCTAAAATTCGGGTTACTAGCAAGTTTCAGATACCCCACCGCTAGTTTGAACAGCGAAATGCCATGTTACGTGCTCATCAAATGAGAACAAAGGAAGCATATAATATTTAGAACCTTCATGTACAATTATTATACAATTGTATAATATTATTCTGAGACTACTATCCAGCCTTAAACCGAGAGATTGGATTCTGAGAAAACGTTCTTCGGATTCTTAGAAAGAAGAATCTGGACATTACAGCCACGGTGAACGATGCAACAATCGGCCAACTTCCGTGTCTCACTCGTTCACTTTAAGAGAGTAGCTGGTAATAAAAGCGAAAGTCGGGAAAGCGGGGCGAAAAGATCAAAAATCAACGAATAAGATTTAATTTCTCAGTTCAGCCTTTCTCTTCCTCTTCCATCAGCATCTTCAAGTCTGATCTCCAAGGTAAATGTTGTACATTACACTTAATAAAACAAATTTATTGCAGTACATTCTATTGTATTGCATTTTTATACAATGTTTGTCGTTTATAAGCACGTTTTTCTTATTTAAAAACATGTAACAAAAAATTGCGGTGTTTTGGGGGAGCCCGGAACGAATTAATGGCATTTCCATTCATTTCAATGGGGAAAATTGATTCGAGATACAAGTATTTCGAGTTACGAGCTAAGTCATGGAACGAATTAAACTCGTAAGTCGAGGTACCACTGTATTGAGATTTTTCAAACTTCTAAGTATCTAACTACTAAGTATCTAACTACTAAGTATCAAAGTATCTAACTACTATGTACCTAACTACTAAGTGTGTAACTACTAAGTATCTAACTACTAAGTGTATAACTACTAAGTATCTAAGTATCTAACTACTAAGTGTCTAAGTATCTAACTACTAAGTATCTAACTACTAAGTAACTAACTACTAAGTAACTAACTACTAAGTAACTAACTACTAAGTAACTAAGTTCAGACTACTAAGTAACTATCTAAGTATCTTGAAGAATCTCCTTTAAATTCCTCTGAGAATTCTTCTTTTAAAACAGGAATTTTTTAAAGGTTGAATTTGTTCCCGTAAAAAAGATGTTCTGAGGTTAGTCATGTGGTTGTCAAAAATCATATTTTTGAAATAAATTCGATTTGTGAATTTAAATGTCCTTGTTTTATTACAGTCATACCTCGGTACTTGTCTGTTTCAGTACTCGTCGAATTCGATACCCGACGCATTCGGTACTCGACAGCACCTACTGCACTGCTACAAAAAATGTATTCTAAATGGATTGAACTACAAAATTTTGTCGAAAAGTATCCCCTGACAAAGCTCAAGTAAGCTGAAATGCGAACTTTAAAAGCATTTTGAAACGTAGGCAGGACAAAGTTTCTGTCGGTAGGTTTGTAACGAGACTCCCTATATATCTGAGTCTACCGCCGGGTTCAATGGTAGACAGAAAAGGCAAAGAACCCCTGTTCGAATGCCTGTTGTTTTATTGGAAGGGGACCCCCCTTCCAAACAAAAACCTCTCGCTACCATCCCATTACGCCATGAACTTCTTTCAGTACAGGTGTAGTGAAGTTAAGTTTTATCTTATTTTATCTAATTATTGTTTTTTATTTATGTCTGTGTTGTTTTAAAATTTTGTAACAAAAACAATCCCACCAGTCAAATTTACCTGTGGGGGTGTGGGGTCAAGTGTTCCGGTCTTGTCACTTGCCTCGGTTCTAAATTACGGGACCGGCTTGTAATGCTGGCCACCTATACGGTGCCCCCTTGAATGAATGGCCAGCAATCTCGCCCTTTTCTGAGAACAAATTGCGTCATAGCCAATCTTCCGGGCATTTGTAATAAATAAGTAAATAAATAAATAAATAAATAAATAAATAAATTAACAATACCATTAGTTGATAAACTGGCATGTAGAATGTGAAATTTCTGGGGTTCAGTAACAGATTATTTCAGTTTGCATTACCATTTGCGGGGAAAATTCTTTCAGTACTTGTCGGGTCTTATGAAACCAATTTATGTCGAGTACCAAGGTACCACTGTACTTTTGACCAGGCGATTTCCGTCCCTTTTATCTCGAAATCATTGTATCACCTTCACCACAACTGCTTTGCAGGAGAAATGATTGTATCGCAACGGGAAAATGTCTCAAACTGGAACTTAACTTTTGCCCGAAATCAAACAAACGTAACGAATCCGAAGGAAGTATTTAAAACAAGCTTGTTGCTCGGCAAGATTTAGGCAATTGCTTTACTGAGTAACTTGCCTCATGTTGGCTCTAGTTACTTTTAAGCTTCTCCCATTTTCATAGTTTTAAAACTTTGCTTTACATTCATCAATCAGACCATGCATTTATTAAATCTTTGTGGTTGTTTTAAAAACAATGATGTCCGTCATCATAAATGAGGCTGTGAAATTAAATTAGTTTGACAAAATTAAACTATTTTCAAATATGACAAAATTAATAATAACTATTGTTGTGGAAGTTGATTAAACACTCTTTCATCTAAAATTATTCAAATCCACCGAGATTAGTATTGACGATATGTCGATACAGTTTGTTAAAACATAAACTTGATAGGGAAGAATTCTTATACAGAAGGTCGTTCGCACTTTATGGAAACAATTTTGTAATTTATTTTTGTCGTTTGCATTTTGAGATAAAAATTTGGCAACTTCAGAATAATCATCTGCTACTCTTTTGTTTTGACTGGAATGTAAAATATTTTTTTTTTTGAAAATGGCTCCTAAAATTGATAGATGGCTCGAAGGTTACGTAACTGCGCTCTCTGAGGAGAAATATTCTTATCAACAAATTATAAAGCGGTGTAAAAATCACGGTTATGGCATTTCAAAAAAAGATATTTAATTTGATATAAAGGTATATATACAGTCGATTCCGGTTAATCAGACCACATCGGGACGCGATCATTTTAGACCTAATAACCGACTGGTCGGATTAAACGAACATGCTCTATGTTACAAGACGGGATTCAGTCCGAATAAGCGGCTGGCCCGATTAACCGGTAGTCCAATTAACCGGAATCGACAGTATATTGAATTTGAAAGGAAAAAAAATCTAACTGAAAGTAAAAATGAAAACATGACCACGAAACCTCTTCCTAAGACTGTTCGATCGCAGGTAAATATCAATAAAGTGAAGTCTCTGATCCTAAAAGAAAATTCGCTGACTCAAAGATCCCTTGCATCGAAACTAGGAATGTCTTCTGGCACTGTAAGTAAAATCATTCATAAAGATTTGAAGTTAAAAAAGTTGTTTAAGCTTAAAGTTCATCTGCTTTTGCCAAAGCATATTGCTGAAAGAAAAACAAATTGTAGAAAATTATATGAAAAACAACTAGGTGAAAAATGGAAATTCGTGGTAACATTCGATGAGGCAGGGGTATATTTTAGTGACTGCAATAAAAAAAGATCAATTTTCTATTGCTCAACTGACGGAAATGACCATACGAAATGGCTTCGACAGTGTACAGAAAAGTTCCAAATGGAATCATGATAGTTGCAGGATTTTGTTACAACGGCAAATTAAAAATTTAAATGAACTCAATTAAAGCCAAAATGAATTCACTCTACTATCAGCAGAATATTTTAGAACCAATTTTTGATGAAGAAATTCTAGCGTTATATGGAAAGGACATTGATAAAGTTGAGCTTCTTATGGACAAAGCCTCTAGTCACACGTCTAAATTAACTGCCGCTTATTTAGCAAAGAAAGAATCAGAAACAGGAATGAAGTGTATCCCATTTAATGAAATACCTGTAAAATCTCCTGACACTTCTCCAATGCACTTTAGCGCTTTCGGTGTATTAAAACGAGCCTTAGGAAAACGGCATCCAAGAACACTCAACGGACTTTGGAAAACGGACCAAGAGGAATGAGGTAAAATTGACATGACAGTACTGAAAAAAAAAGTTTACTTTAATGGAAAATTTCAGCTAGAGCTAAAGTCAAGAACTATGGCTATCAGATAGAAGCAAATCGCCGAAAAAAATACGGAATTTATACATAAAGCTTAAAAATCAAGATTGTTTCAATAAAGTGCGCACGATCATCTGTATTCAAAATCAACGAATGGTACTGAAATTCTATGGATTTTAACGGGAATACTTTGTAACGAACGTTCCCGTTGATCTGTTTGCAAACATTAAGCTTTTAATTTTTTTCTTTAAATTACAAGAATTCCTTGGTTTACAAAAATAACAATTTTAATCCCAACAAATTTGGAAATAAAGAAACCCCATGTCTGAACAATTAAATACCACTGAGGCAATTTTTTGAAACCATAATGTCTAAAATTATTCATACTTTACATTGATGTTAGATTGGTTTGACAAATTCAAGATACTCTCAGACTGCATTAATGACTAATTCTCTGAAATTCACCTTAACTTTTTCCGTTTAAAATGAATCAAATCCTTCAAATTATCTAGAAAACACTCGATATAGTTGTTCACATATGGTGAAAAGGAGTTCGAAATCATGAAAATCTCTTGATAGGAAAAAAAAAACCCACGTGTACAGAGGCTGTTCACACATTTTTTAGACGATGTACACTGCTGGCCACTGTAAATGCAACACCCTGAAGGAAACATGCAAATAGCATGAAATTTACAACATGCATTAGCGGAGGTGAGATTTGCAAATGATTAGAATTTCAGCGCAGACGCACATCACGCGCGCCTGTGGCGCCACTTCGTAGCGCTATTTAAGGCTTGGAGATTTCGACGATTTCAAGTTCGGCAATTGTGTTTTTCTTGTGTTTTTTTCAAAAAAACGATCAATTATGCCTCGTCGAAAACAGCGATCATCTTTTGATCAAGTATCCGAGTTCGACAGAGGAAGGATAGTGGCCTACCGAGATTGGGGATTATAATTCAGGGAAATCGGTAGTCGTGTTGGACGAAACCAAACAACTGTAATGCGGATATGTGATCGTTGGATGCAGTAGGGTACGACGGACCGGCGTGTTCGATCGCATGCACCTCAGCGCACCACTTCACGTGATGACAGGCAAATTGTGCGCATGGCAGTGACGGATCGCTCAGTCACATCACGAACCATAGCACAGCACATGCAGTCTGTAACGCATCAACCAGTGTCTGCGCGTACCATTCGACGCCGTTTACAGCAGAGTGGTCACTCTCGCACACCTCTAGTACGCATTGCCGGTAATTTAAACAGCCAGCGCTACATTTCCGAGGTGTTGGAGCCAGTTGTCCTTCCTTACCTTCAGGGCTTGCCCACAGCCATATTTCAACAGGATAATGCGCGACCACACGTGGAACGCGTTGTCCAACGGTTCTTCGTCAATCGCCAGATTGAATTGCTTCCCTGGCCGCCTCGCTCTCCGGATCTTTCGCCGATAGAAAACATGTGGTCCATGGTTGCTCTACGATTGACCCAGATTCCATCCCCAGCTGCCACAGCAGATCAACTTTGGCAACGTGTGGAAGCTGCTTGGTCTGCTGTACCCCAAGAACTCATCCAAAGTCTCTTTGAATCAATGCCGAGGCGTGTGGCAGCGATGATCTCCAACAATGGCGGCTACTCTGGCTACTGATTTTGGCTTGAACTACACTTCACAGAAGTCTATAAATTTAATCATTTGATACTTAGTCAACATGTTATCTACAAAATAAATTTTGTTGTGATATCTCTTGTCTTTCTTGGTGTTGCAATTTGGGTGGCCAGCAGTGTATATTGTATTCACAAAACTAAATTACATAAAATTCTTGTGTTTTAAATGTTCTATTTGACATCCCTTATTCTGAACTATCTTTCGACGCCGCAATTTCCAGGATAATAATGCATTTTGAAGTGTCAGAAGGGGTATTCTATCCCATTCCTCGTGAACAGCTTTCCAGAGTCCTGTAAGGGTTTTGAGACGACGTTTGGATAATGCATATTTTAAAAGTCCGAAAGCACAAAAATCCATAGGTGATACATCGGGAGATTTAGTAGGGATATCAGTGAAGGGTATGGCCTTGATACCAGTTTTTTGTTCCATTTCTTTTGGTAAATTTACAGTGGAATTTGATGTGTGACTGCTAGTTTTGTTCTGATGGAGTCTCACAGATTGATGGCACTGTGGATAAAGCGATGGTATTTCATTCAGAAAAATTGGCGATAAAATATGTTCCTGATAGTATTTGGAGTTAATCTTGACATTTTTTTCCACTCTCTTTATTTTTAACTTGCCATTATAAGAAAAACCAGCAACAATCATGAATCCCTTAGAAAAACTTTCTTTCGATTCTTTGAACCATGTACTTAAATTTTGTTCTCCCCTTTTATGATAATAAATGGCTCTTTTTTGTTGCAATCATTTAAATACACCCATGATTCATCTATTGTGACAATTGTTTTCCATTTTTCTTTGGATAAGTGTTTCTCATATAGAATTCTGCAGCGTGTCCTGCGTTCAGCGATATGATTTGGAAGAAGACGATGCACATTGCGCTTTTTCGCTTTCTTAAGATTTAAATCAACGTTTATCATTTTGTTTACAGTGGACACCGAGCATTTTAATGATTTTGCAACTGTCCTTTGACTAGGGGGATTTTCTTTTAACATTAAACAACGTACCTTTGCAATAGTCGAAGATGTCCGTTTTTTCCTTGGATACTTGTTTGGAATTTTTGTCCCACTTGAGGCTCCAATTCGACGTTTTTTTCCTTTCTTGTTGACGATATTACCTATCGACGCTTTAGATATCACAAAACCATGACTCTTACATCGTTTTTGGATAACGGAGTATGCATATTTCTCTTCGGAAAGAGCATAAATGTAGCCTTCGAACCACTGCTTTGTTAAAAACGCCATTTTGAATATAAGCAAAACTTTCAAGCAGCAGATGATAATTTTGACTTTTAAAAACATAGTACAATTGCAATTATTTCGTTTGCAGCAAACGAATTTTTATTACCGCTTACCAAAATCGTCTAAAAAATGTGCGAACAGCCTCTGTATTACGAGAAGCACTGTAATTTATTTAATTGGTCGAAAGTGCTTTGTAACGAAGATTCTCCTCGATTAGTCTGGTAGTATTAGATTTCATGTAGCTGATTCGGTACTTTTAAATAGTTCAATATTTTACGCTGATCTGTGTCATTTTCGGATTGCATTTTTCGGTTTACCTTGAGTTGTATAGCACTGACCCCGATTTTCCGTGCATTAATAAGCCGGGATTATCGGGAGTTCAATATATATAAATGAATATAGCCGAATATATAAAAGGAATATTTAGGACGATAACTGGTCGAGTGATAAAGACAAATGAGTACAGTGATGAGCATTTCCAAGTATTGGGCCCATAGCGACTATTTAATCTCATGTAAGAAAAGAGAAATTCTGCATCCAAGTTGTACATAAGAGAAAAAAAAGGGTCTAAATTCTAAAGCAAGCATAACATTAAAAAATAGAATCTTACTCTCATACACACAAAGCTATATTCCGTGATACCGTGTATAGAGAAAATATACACGTGTACAAACTTTTTAATTTATGGCATGGGAACAGTGCTCCCAGACTCCCTGGATTTTTAACCCTAAATCTGGGTTTTTCGGTGACCATATGGGTTTATGGTTTTTTTTTTCAGAAATGTCTAAAAATTTTGGTTTTTCCTTTGTAAGTTAACAATATAGCAAAAAATTAGTATTTATTTATCATTATGAGCATAATTTAATTATGCACTTTAATTATGTAAATCAATAAATGTAAAATGTTACATGTGGCGATCATTTCAATTGAATCGTGATATATCTCCCTCTTAAGAAACCATGTACATAACAAATCCCAGAATTTTGGTTACGTAATATATATTTTTTATTTGAACGCGTAGGCACTTGTCGCTATACATTCCCTGTATGTACACCACGAGACTGCTGGGCATTCATTTAAGGGGGCTCCGTATATGTGGCCATCACTACTCCTTACAAGCCGGTTCCATAATTTAAAACCGAGTCAAGTGACGAGATCGGCACACTTGACCCCGCACCTCCAGAGGTAAATTTGAGAAGTTGGAGGACACTGCAGCCACGACAGATTATTCGTGCACCAGCCGCCATTAGTGAACACGGCAATGGATTTGTCAGCGACGGGAAGCGAACCATTGATGTTCAGATCACTTACGTAATACCAAATATGGATTCAATTGCCCAAAATATGAAAGCTATTCAAACTTAATAATCCATTTGACAATTTTTTCTCACTCTTCTGAGTGCATAGAGAGAGTTTTTTTTTTCATAAGTAAGCAGAATCACAATGAAACCAACAAATTCTTTTAAATCTGGAACTGTAAATGATCATATGATGGCAAAATAAATAGATATCATCAAAATTGCTTAGATGCCTGAAACAGAACTGGTAAAAGACGTAACAGAAGGAACATGTTATAAACAATAAGAAGTAACATGAAAATATTTCTTCAGAAAATTAATTAGGAAGTGAATGATGAAATACATTCAATTTGGTGACAATTAAATGAAACAATTTTAATTTAGCTTCGAGTAATTTTAGAAAATGAGATATGCATTATATTATTTGTATTTTTTTTCTATAATTTCAAATAAAACAATTTTTTTTGAAAGCTGGGTTTTTAAAATTGCAATCTGGGTTTTTATTAGATGCAATCTGGGTTTATTGCATTTTTCTGGCTAAGAGTTCTGCATGGGATTGTATATACCTACAAGATTTACAAACTAAGGCAGTGTTTCTCAAACTTTATACAGTCTGAGCCCCACTTACAATAATACAGATACTTGCTGGCGCACTGTATACAAAATAGGACTAATATGTTATAATTTGGTGCAAATCTGTTCAAATTGGTGTGATTTAACTGGTCTTGTTTTAATAAAGTTCACTATTTTAACAACTTGATCTAAGACCTCTCTTAAAACCTCTCCTAATGTTCTTAACATCAAGACCTCTCTATGATGGAAGCAATGAGTTACAATAACATTTTCGTTTTGAACCTTTATAAAAGATACAAGACCCTTGTTGCAGCCTATCATAGAAGGAGCTCCATCTGTGCAAATGTCTACACACGATTTCCACGATAGCTGCCATTTATCAAGGTAGTTATTCAGGATGTTAAAAATGTCCCCACCTTTTGTAGTCAGGCTTAATTCTTTGCAAAAAAGAAACTGATTTGTTATTTGGTTTTCGTTAATGAAACGAATGAATGCTATGAGTTGCGCCTTGATGGTAATGTCGGTTGACTCGTCAACTTGCAGTGCAAAATGAGAACATTGGAGTTTATTACCACATACATTTTTCTCAATATCAGAAGACATTTCCAAAATACGCCTGTTGACAGTATCATTGGACAGAGGTATCTAGTTTATTTTCATAGCTGTTTCATTTCCTAACATCGCACTGACAATCTTTTGGCAAGCAGGCAAAATAAGTGACTCACCCAAAGTATGAGCTTTCATATTTTGTGCGATCAGTTCTGAGCCTTGGTAAGAAGCAATTGGTTAAGAAACTTATCCATCTTTATTGGTGAATTATTTTTAACAAAGACAATTATATCAACGGTAGTTATTCTGACAGTTGTAAAAGGCACAATACGTTTAATCTTGACGGCAGCTCACAAGGCACGACACGCCCTCTCACCAACGCCTGTTATGCAACACTGCCAGTTGCCACGTGATGAAAGCTAGTGCCGGTTTTAACATGCCGTTCCAGCCACGTTTGTTACGTGTTTTAAACATGTAAAAAATTTGCGGATCAGAAGCTAGTTGCAAGAAAAGTAACTTATAACTATCATAATAATATCGCAACGAAACAAGCCGAGTGGTCGTAAAAATATGGTATAATATAGTAACTTAGTATACATTTCTTTTCATATCTGGATAGATTTTTTAGGAATACTACGGAGCGCACCTGGAAAAGCTCTGTTGCGCACCAGTGCTTCCGGTTGCACAGTTTGAGAACCACTGAACTAAGGATTCATCTAGTAGTATCTCTCTAAAATATTTGTTCTAAAATGGCGTCTCTAAAATGGTGAGAAGCCAAGGTAACACAAGTTTTGACAATTCCTGTTTATATGCTCAAAATTTATGAAATTAGTAATATTATGATAAGAAAATACCTTTTACGCTCGTTTTAAAGCATCTTAAAAGCACGGTAACATACAGTCGATCCCCGTTATAGCGAACCTGGTATATAACGAACTCACGGATATAGCGAACGAAAATTTTGGTCCCGCCATTTTCCTATTGTACGCAATTTAATTAATATTGTGTCGGTTTAATGTAATCGATTTTAATCGATTTAATTCATTAATGATCATTTTAATAGATTTTATCATTTTTTAATACATCATTATTGAATACACATTGCAACTAATGAGTTATACATTTTATGAACTCTAGCATTTTTCTTAACGGTTCGGATATAGCGAACCACCGGATAAAGCGAACAAAACCTTTGGTCCATTGAACTTCGTTATAGCGGGGCTCGACTGTAGTTTTTAAGATATTTACATTAATGCTCAAAAATAACCTGAAAATATATTTGCCACTGCTTAACAAAAAAGATGTCTCTCTACATAAACTAGCCAAAAAAGTAAATCAAAGAATTTTACAGGTTAATGACGTAATCAATTAGGGATCCAGTTTGTGTGTTCAGTAAACAAGATTTACCGGGAGTTTATCAGACAACTTGCAAATTGTTTGCCCTCCCCTTCCTCCAAACCCCCTTCTTTTGTCACTCCAAGTTGACATTCTCGATTAAATCTCAATTAAAAGAAACTAACGAAGGGAATCGTTCCCTGTGGAATGTGGAACGAAGGAATGACTCGAATACCAAAAGAGTTAGTAATGCGAGGGAATAAGAAAGAATGACTCAAAAAATTGAATGCGACATTCCATCATTGGTGAATCAGAGAAAAAAGACCATTTAAAACTTTTGGAATGCGAGTAGAATGTCAAATTTAAATTTAGAAGCTGAATGAATATATTTTTTTTTTATTGCAATTCATTATTTATCTTATACATGATATGGGAAAATAATTAGACTGTTTATTAAATGTCTATGTATTTTTCTAAAAATGAAGTTTAGGAATCTGTGAACACAAAAATGTTTTGTAACGAAAAATTAAGGAAATTTTTCTAATCTGTAATATATAGAAACATAAATTTACAGTAACTGTAATTCTTTCAGGAGTTTGCACAAATTTTGATTGAAGTTTCTGCCTTCTGAACACTGAACTGACGCCCAGAGGGCTAATGCTCACAGGCCGAAGGGTATAATGACGAACGTAGCAATACGCTAAAATTTATTGCTGCACTTGAGCATACAACTGAAACTGAAAGACGAAATCGCAGCAAAAGACCTGACTAACAATATAACTCCTGCTCGGAGTGCAAACTACTTAAGTCTCTAACGTAAAATTCCAAATTTCTTCCCCCACATAATTAATGCATCATTTTACTTCCTAAATTAGTGATATATATATATATATATATATATATATATATATATATATATATATATATATATATATATATATATATATATATATATATATACACTTATATATATACACGTATAAAAAGAGTTATGCTACAGAGCTAAAATATCAATGAATTTAGAGTATACCCCTTAGGCAAAGCTTTAAAATAGGAAAAAATAACAAAACTTTTTAATAAATATGAGTGAAGACAGCAACAAAAAAAAAAGATAAAAAAATGATAGAAGAAAATTATGCATGATACAAACAGCAAACGAGAAGGACTTCCTGAAAACTTGGGAGTTATACATTATAATTACATACTCGACAATGACAACATTTGCTTCACCGATTGCAAAATTTCACCAAACAATTACAAAAGTTTCTATGCGAAAATTAATTCAGAACAGCATTTAGATGAAATTCAAGGAATTCTTCTGATAAAAGGAACAAATATTAGGTACACACATATGTTTTGGGTGTTATGAAAGAGCTATCTTCTTTAGTTTTGCAAGGGTGACGTCTTAGCCAACCACTTCCAACATTTGAAACATATACTCATCTGATCGCCTACTTTCCGTAAAAAAACCATGTCTCTTGAAAACGGTTTTCTACCTATTTTGCACACAGCGGGGTGCTTTCTTGTTTACAGGTTCTGAGAGAAAAGTAGTGCGTAAGATTATTGGTAACTTGCCTGTAGACTTTGCAGATAGGACAGTGAAGCCAGGAATTCAACTAGTTAAGAAATTAGAAATGATAACAATATTCTTTGCTATTATACATTTATGAATGTTTTTACGTTTGCTTGTATGTGATAAATTTGAAAATAGATAATTTGCTCTATTTGTAACACACGGCTTATCTGAGTATAGGCTTCACGAAAGTTCTTTCTTGAGAAAAGTGTTAATATGTTTCGGCGATATTATCAGCAAGATAATGTTTGTTAATGTTGGTATTGTAGAGTTTAGAATATGTGGCCGAAAAGCAGACTGCAGTTTTGACGACCGAAATCAAATTGTTTTCGAGTATGAAACGAAAAGATCAAAAGTAAGCTTTGAGATACCACTGGTATAACTTCATAGACGTGGACTCTGTCATACAATTGGAAATTTCAGTCTGTATCTAATATTTGTCCGAGGCAGTTTAAGAATTACTCGAAATCTTACTTGATCTAAATTATGAAGATGAATACACTGTATTGAATTTTCCGAATATAAATTTTTACAAAGGACTTTTTGTAATTCTTAACTACGAATACACTCCCACACACGCACACACGAATTTCGACAACATCTTGCCTATTTTAAAATTCAGAGTAAAAAACTATGGAATTTCGAATGTTTTTTAGTATAAACAGCCACTTATCTTTTTCTTTCTTGAACCTCGATCTAAAACAAGTAAATAAAATTTTCCCGTAGTTCTAGGCAATTCCGCCTCATAAAATGCGCCACTTGGAGTTTGATTCATATAATTAACGCCGTTACCAATTAATGATTTTTTTGTTTTGTTTTTGGAAGAAGTGATTCAGTAAACAGCTCTGTGTCTATTAAGCAACATCGAATTTTTTAAGACTGAAATTCATTGGCCCGTCCATTCACTAGCTCATGATCAATTTGCAATCACGCGCTAGTAGCGAAGGAAGACTTGCTCTCAGTGGAATGCGGACTGGGAAATGCTTTGCATTCCAAGAAGTTTAAGAAAAAAAACAGGTTTGGATAGGGTTGTATAGATCTTTGAAAAACTGGGAGGGGGGGGGCAGTAAAATGAATGTTTCAAATGAATGACTTGTGTTTTGTCAAGGGTTTGAAGAATAATGTACATAGACGTAAAAATAATAGTGAAAAACTGTCGCAAGACATCCTTTTTACAAATATCGTGGTTTCTTTCCTTAATTTTTGTTAACCGGAGGATAACAGTATTATACCGACTAAGTGATTTTTTTTTTACTGGGCGGTATTTGAAACATCTGTTTGCTAAGTACAAAAACGTGACTCTCAGTAAGGTTAAACATTGTTTCCATCAGTTTAGTTTCTGTTGATGAAGGTATCGGTCATACTTGAAAGCAAGGAAGTATCGTGTTCGCAAAGCTGCAATAAAGTCAAAATATTTTTAAAACGGGTATTTTTTCCATCTGAAATAATCAATTACCATTAAGCTTTAATGAGGATGTCTTAACTAGTTAGTATAAGCGCAGTGAGATCTGTTTTAAAACTCTGACGTTATTTGTTTATGATTTATACAACAAAAAGGTTAATCTACAACATTATACTTGTAAGGTAACACTGCCGCTGAAATAAGCAGACACTAAATAGTATTAATTATGTCAAAACCAAGCCACGAGTTAAATATTATTGGTATTATATAATTATTTCAATAGCGTAATACATGCATTCCTCGACTTACAACCACTCGATTTACGTCCGCTCACACTTATGACCGAAAATTTTATTTTTTTAAACTTATTTTTATCTTTTTCTCAAAACTATTGCCCTTGAATGTACAGTACATACCTATATGTATTACATGACTATTAAAAAGACTATTAAAAACTAACTTTGTTAAAAAAAAACACTTGCAGTGTATCTTATGTCGCAAATTCTGAACCATTGGATTGTACTAACATAATAAGCAGCGATGGCGAAGAATAATTTATGTCTTCTAAATAAAGTACAACGCATCTTAAATTGCGCATGCATGTAAGAAAGTAAAATATATATGTATATACATATACAAAATTGTTTTTGTTTGAAACTCGACCTACGACCAATTCGACTTACGACCAATGTTTCGGTCCCTATCTTGGTCGTAAGTCGAATATCTGTAATCCCTACGTTTAGATGAAAGATGGGGTCTGTTCAAATTCCATTTCTGCCATCCTACGGCTGAAAGAGTGGTCTTTATTTTATAAATTATTGAAATGGAAATTATTCTATTTGAAGAACTTTGCAAACTTCAACGTAGATCTCTATGACTCCAAGAGAAACGTAGGAATAATTACAAGATAAAAAAAAAACTTTTTATGTACCCTGTTTTTAAATTTTCTGTTGAAAGTCAATATTAAATATTTTAGTTGGTATCAATTGAAATTTGTATTATTGTACGTATGTGAATGTATTAGAGTAAATTGTTTTTATGTGGGTGTATTTACGTAATTGTTAAATTGTATTGTCATGTTGATATGTATGTATATAAATTTGATGTAATTATGAAAAAATAATAATGTGAAATAGTAATAATTGTGTAATGATATTGTAAGCATTATAATGCAATCTGTAAAAGTAAGCAAAAAATAATAGGAAGAAGAAGGAAAAGAAAGAAAAAAAACAGGGAAAAGTGAACATAGGATTGATGGTTGCCACTAACTGCTAAATTTTAAAAACAATTTTGTTAATAAATTATTAGACGGTCTTCGGCTTAGGGGCTGGGGTTGAAGGCCCCGGTGTCCTTGAGCCAGTGTGTCCCAGTTGAGCAGGATTGCACTCGGGACGATTAGTTAACAGTTTTCCCGTATACCTTAACGGTTGGATGGGCAATCAATTGATTGATTAAATTTTCTGTTGAATCATATAAACTTGACAATTCTATGTATTAATAAATACTTAAAAAATTTTTTTTGATGAATTATCCCATCAACTTGAAAGAAAATGAAGTTAATTGGAAGTTAACCTGCGTTTAACTTTTCGTCACCGTCCCCGCTGATAGATGGCTGCACCAGTCTACAGAACAAAATTAACTGAAAATTAATTCAAACCTGCTTAAAGATGGCTAAAAGTATTAGAATAATGCATTGTCATCGTGTTCTGAGCTATTCTAAAAGTTTCAAATGTCTAGCTAGTCGGGAAGTTAGTTAAAAATCGATTGCAAGATTTGTACTGGACAAACACACACACAAACAAGAAAGCGAGTTAATAAAAACATGGTAAAATTTTTCAAGTACTTTTGACAGAAGGAAAGCCAACCGAAAATTTCATTAGGAGATTCTTTTCTAAGCTCGGAGAAGTTCCAGCTGAAAATAATGGGAATAATAAATTATGATTCAGTAATTATTAATAATAAGAATAGATCGTACTTCTTAATTATCTCAAAATAAACAATTAAGGTTTAACTGAAATTATTATTGCGTATGTATGGTTGGGGACTGTAAGAGGCCGTAGGGGATTACACGCTCTTTTTTTTTAAAGTTGGGATTCTGCATTTAGAATGAGACAACAGAGATTCCTTTAAGCAGACGAATGATTATCTATATATAAAAAACAGTTCCGTAACTGACTCATTCATTCACTGACTGACTGACTGACATACAACGCACAGACTAAACCGCTGGACCTAAAGGGCTGAAATTTTGCATGGCGATTCTTCTAATAGTGTAGGGGTGCACTAAGAAAGATTTTTCAAAAATTCTTCTTAGATTTTTTAAAATTAAATTTTTAAGCTGTTTTTTAAACTTTTTGTACGTTTGCATTTAAAATAATACATTGAGTGTTATAAAATTTATATCACGAGAAAGATCCTAAAAATTCCTTCAAAATGAAATTTTTTTCGAATTTTTACCTCCATTTCCTGATTTTTGGTGAATTTTTAAAGATTAATTTTTAGAATTTAATTTATTAAATGCTGATCACGTGATTTCTTTTTCTGGTACTTTAAATAAATTTATCGTCACGTGCATAACAACTAAATAGACAAAAAAAATTTTTTTTTTCTTTCCTATGCAGCAGACGATTGGATATTATCCAAAAAAATATCCCTTACGATTTTTTTCTAAAAATATATATATATATTTTACATCAATTATATACAATTGATCGTCGCATTTATTATAAATATATAAATTTATTTTTTTTGGCCTTAATTGCATACATTGACCGTTGTATTTAATTTGAATGTACTCCGTAGCGAAGCGCGGGTTTTGAACTAGTTTGATAATAAAACAAGAGAGTTCAATACTCAATATTAATACATTGCTTTACTATCTTGAAACTCTTCAAAATATGCTGTCGGTTAGAAATTTAGTATTGAATAAAGGAACAGTTAAGAAATTATATTACAAACTACCGTCACGAGTTATGTTTTGGCATTATATGGAAAAGTTTTGTCTCTTGAAGCAACTTGCTTTGCTGGGTTTTGCCTGTGCCTTTTTAGGTTATCATTTTCTGTTTTCCTAAAATATCACCATAGGAAGCATTTCTCTTTGGACATATTATCCTGGTGAAGCTAAGGGGTAACAGAATAGACTTGATAAAAATGCTTCACAGGCTACTGTTAACCCTCTAACGGTACGGTGGGGGTCTGATCCAACCCAGGGGTGTGTTTTCATCCTCTCGTTTTCTTCCCTTTCATTGCAAGAGATCGAGTTGGCAAAGAATCCAACCAGGTAGTCTTGCAACAGGTGTTGGAGTTTTTGCAGTTATAAGTTTGCAGCAAATATGAGTGTCTTTGTTGAAAAACGTAATCCATGATCACTAGTCATTTTTATTTTAGATCTTTAAATTTTTTTATTTCGATTTTGAAGGCCAAAAATGTCAGTGTATATTATTTTTTTATTTCGATTTCGAAGGCCAAAAATGTCAGTGTATATTATTTTTTTAATTCGATTTTGATGGCCAAAAATGTCAGTGTATATTATTTTTTTATTTCGATTTCGAAGGCCAAAAATGTCAGTGTATATTATTTTTTTATTTCTATTCTGAAGGCCAAAAATGTCAGTGTATATTATTATTTTATTTCGATTTTGATGGCCAAAAATGTCAGTGCATATTATTTCTTTATTTCGATTTTAAAGGCCAAAAATGTCAGTGTATATTATTTTTTATTTCGATTTTGATGGCCAAAAATGTCAGTTTATATTATTTTTTTATTTCGATATTGAATGCCAAAAGTGTCAGTGTATATTATTTTTTTATTTCGATTTTGATGGCCAAAAAATGTCAGTGTATATTATTTTTTATTTCGATTTCGAAGGCCAAAAATGTCAGTGTATATTATTTTTTTATTTCGATATTGAAGGCCGAAAATGTCAGTGTATATTATTTTTTTATTTCGATTTCGAAGGCCAAAAATGTCAGTATTTTTATTTTTTTTCATTTTTGTGCTCGGAAATTTGGTTCAGTAACTTCTAAAACTTGGTACAAGACTAAATTACGTATTAGACCTAATATATACAACATTCTATGTAAATGGAAGAGATATTTTCTTTGTTTAGCAAAATTACAATTCGTTGGTTATTTTTCTACAAAAAGGTTTTTATGTCACGGAAAATATTATCAATAAATGTTATTATACAACAAAACTGTTTATTGTGTATTTATTTCTACCAAAAACCTAATCAAAAAAGACATCGTGTCGGATCCGATCCGACCGTACCATCTATTTCGTCTCAAACCACTGTACCGTTTGAGGTTTAAGTATCTTTCAAAATTCAGCCTGCGTCCATTTACTGTATAATGAACAAGTAGGTGCCATAAAAAGACTTGCACTCAGTTTACAACTGTGCACTTGCAATTCTACGTACTGGTAATAAACTGACGCATTGTACTGTAGAAACTACAACATGGTCTCTCTAAATTCAATGATTGTTTAGTTATAAAAATAGCCAGATTCTTATTTTAAAAATATTTTCTTATAGTAAATAGCTGTAATTAGCAGGCACAGTTTGTCAGATCTAATGGAGAACGCACGAGATGGTAGAGTCAAATCTACATAAAAATATAAATTAAAAAAATACAAATATAGTTAGAAATTTTACACCTTGAAATATTTAGTGTATAGCTCAAAATAGTTTTCCACAGTTGGAAGGGTTATGAAGTAAAGCAATACTATATAAATTTTAAAATTGCCACTCCTAATTTAGGATGTTCTACTATTTCAAAGAAATTTGACTACGTATTTTCGAGCTACCGAAAAATGCATGCTGAATTAAAAATATTACTTTTGATTAATATAGATTAAAACAATAAAAACGAAAAATTTAGCATGTTTAAAAGCTGACAGTACAATGAAATTGATGTTTTTAAGGCAAGAAACAGATTAACAAATTTCCAACAAATAAAAAAATCTTTCTCTTCAAGAGCGAGATTTCAGTATTCTTGCATACTAAACTACCTTTATACGTTTTATTCCCTTTCATAATTCTTAAACAAGCAATTGAAAGATCTTTTCCTTTTTCGACATTGTTTAGCATGATCCTGGGCCCCATTTATAATCGGCCAAAATATCTATATATGTATACACACACCCCCACCCCCACACACACCCCCACACTCACACACCCCCACACCCACACCCACACACACACACACACACACACACACACACACACACACATATATATATATATATATATATATATATATATATATATATATAACCCCCTTAATGGCTGTTCTTACTAAGAGGGTATGAAATTTTCTGTTCTAAAGAGGGAATCGAAAAAACGGGTCCCGTAAGCTAAAAGTCAAAGGGCGAGTTTTCGCTATTCTTGCATACTAAACTACCTTTATGCGTTTTATTCCCTTTCATAATTCTTAAACAAGCAATTGAAAGATCTTTTCCTTTTTCGACATTGTTTAGCATGATCCTGGGACCCATTTATAATCGGCCAAAATATCTATATATGTATACACACACACCCACACCCACACACACACCCACACACCCACACACACACACATATATATATATATATATATATATATAACCCCCTTAATGGCTGTTCTTACTAAGAGGGTATGGAATTTTCTGTTCTAAAGAGGGAATCGAAAAAACGGGTCCCGTAAGCTAAAAGTCAAAGGGCGAGTTTTCGCTATTCTTGCATACTAAACTACCTTTATACGTTTTATTCCCTTTCATAATTCTTAAACAAGCAATTGAAAGATCTTTTCCTTTTTCGACATTGTTTAGCATGATCCTGGGACCCATTTATAATCGGCCAAAATATCTATATATGTATACACACACACCCACACCCACCCACACACCCACACACCCACACACACACACACACACACACACACACACACACACACACACACATATATATATATATATATATATATATATATATATAAAACCCCCTTAATGGCTGTTCTTACTAAGAGGGTATGAAATTTTCTGTTCTAAAGAGGGAATCGAAAAAACGGGTCCCGTACGCTAATAGTCAAAGGGCGAGTTTTCGCTATTCTTGCATACTAAACTACCTTTATACGTTTTATTCCCTTTCATAATTCTTAAACAAGCAATTGAAAGATCTTTTCCTTTTTCGACATTGTTTAGCATGATCCTGGGACCCATTTATAATCGGCCAAAATATCTATATATGTATACATACACACACACACACACACACACACACACACATATACAGTCGAACCTCCATATATCGAAGCAGCAAAATGCCGGAAAAAAATTCGATATATAGAAATTTCGATATATAGAATTGATCTTAGTTTTATCATAATTTTCCAAAAACATTAAAATTAAAGCTAATTTTCGTATACGAAACTCCATTTCCAATTTATATGCGAATCACATTAAATGAAAGTTAATAACTAAAAAAATGAATTATTGTGAAAGATTTATTGAGTACTATATAACTTAAAAAAACAATAATCCAGACAGTGGTTACAGTGATCACAGTTACATTCTTTAAAAAAAAACTACGAATATCTTGCTGAACAGCCAGTTTTGCGGAAAGTTCATCAAAGAAATGCTCGCATTTATTCACTCCATTAAAAACTTCATCAGGGGTCCACGAAGTATTGTTTCAAACGCCAAAAATTGGGACATTTTATTCTAAAGTGGAATAAAATCTCCCAATATGTCGTGAAAAAAAATTCGATATATAGAGATTTTTTCGATTTATAGAAACAGTTTTTCTATGTAATGAACATGGAGATTTGCTAAGAGTTCGATATATAGAAAATTTCGATATAGGGAAGTTCGATATATGGAGGTTCGACTGTATATATATATATATATATATATATATATTATTGGCTGTTCCCCCTTAATGGCTGTTCTTACTAAGAGGGTATGAAATTTTCTGTTCTAAAGAGGGAATCGGAAAAACGGGTCCCGTAAGCTAAAAGTCAAAGGGCGAGTTTTCGCTATTCTTGCATACTAAACTACCTTTATACGTTTTCTTTTCCCTTTCATAATTCCTAAACAAACAATTGAAAGTCCCTTTCCTTTTTTTTCCACATTATGGTTTATCAAGATCCTGGGAGCCATTTATAATCGGCCAAAAGATCTGTCATCGAAAGGTTTGATAAAAATGCAATCCTCCAGAATTAAAAGGGTAAGCATACATCGGAGGAAATCTGAAATGGCTCGACGTCGCTGAGATATCAAATCCGGTAGTAATTGTTTTTCCTTCCCGCCGTTTTGCGAGCTGAATCGGCACTCTAGGCAGTGATGGATGGAGCCAGAGCCAGATTTTGTCATCCCACCCAATAATGGGCAATAACTGTGGTATCCGCCCGTCCAAATATCTTTCAATTAATATCCACTCCACACTCTCCTTCATTCAGATATTTATACTAGACCCCGCAATCATTTTTATTTTCCCGTTTGAGTTGAAAACTAAGAGAACAAAGATGGCGTTAATGTTTCGACTTATAAGAACAGGAAGTCTTTGGTTATCCTGGAGACGTGCAGTTCATTTAAATTTTCCCAAATGGCAAAGAACGAATGTTAAAATATATAACTACAATGAAACATGAATGAATATTTATCCGAATTATTCTGTTCTTAGGCGGTGTTTCAGTTGAGTTTATTTTTCAGTCGACATGCGCCATTGTAGTGCAGAGACTAAGTATTGAGACTGTAGTGCAGACACTAAGTATTAAATGTATCTTTATCAGAAATAAACTACTTAATAGAATAACGGACATTTTGGGAAAAAATATTTATTTATAACCCCCCATAAAAATTAAAAAATTGTGGCACCTGAGGTACGGTTTAAAAACGGTGACTTTACAAATTTTTGGCGAAACTAAGTATTGAATGTATCTCTATTAGATAATATATAACTACAAAAATGTAGTTAAAATATATAACTACAATGAAACGTGAATGAATGAAATGTGGCACCTGTGGGAAGATTTAAAAACGGTGCCTTTACAAATTTTTGGAGAGACTAAGTATTGAATGTATCTCTATTAGATAATATATATAACTACAAAAATGTAGTTGAAATATATAACTACAATGAAACATGAATGAATATTGATCAGAATTATTCTGTCCTTAGGCGGTGATTCAGTTCGGTTTTTTTTCAGTCGACATTCGCTACTGTAGTGCAGAGACAAAGTATTGAGACTGTAGTGCAGACACTAAGCACTATATCTCTTATAGAAATAGACTGAGAAATAGAATAACGGACATTTTTGGAAAAATATATATTCATAACACCCCCTCCCACAAAAAAATTGTAGCACCTGAGGCAAGATTTAAAAACGGTGGCTTTACAAATTAAGACTAAGTATTGAATGCATCTGTATTAGAAATAGTCTACTTAATAGAATAAAGGACATTTTTGGAAAAAACATATATTAAAAAAAATAAAAATAAAAATAAATTTCTGGCAGTCACTTCTAACGAAACTACCGCCGGTTATTAACGTAGGATTATTTATCGTTGCTTACCTCTTTTGTATGTATATATGTATGTATATGTTATGCTCCTATATATATATATATATATATATGTGTGTGTGTGTGTGTGTCAGTGTCAGTCAAAATTTTGACGCATTTTGGTACTTTTCTGTTTAACTGTTTACTGCTTGCCCAAGCGGTACGGACTGGGTTTGGCGCGCTGCCAAAATTATAACTTGCGATGCAGAACATCTGAAATTTTGCTTTCCGGAGGACCGTTATGGAGGAACGTAATCCTATTTAAAAAAATTACAGAACTTTAAAAAAGTAGTACAATTACAGGTAGAGTTGGTAGAATTCTTAGAGCTACAACAACGTTTGGAAATAGGCATTCAAAATTTAATTCTCATAATCTCGAATTCAGGGGTTTATAAAAAATTGTCTAAATATTCGCTTACATTTGTACATTTTTATGAATTTCTTCATTTATTAGATTAATACTTTTTCGTCTTTCGTTAAAATTTTGCATTTTTACTATGTCTCATTTTAGCGCCTGTCTCAATTGGGCGCCTGAGGCGGTCGGCTCACT
The DNA here is from genome assembly GCA_907164885.2 of Dolomedes plantarius. Classification (NCBI taxonomy): domain Eukaryota; kingdom Metazoa; phylum Arthropoda; class Arachnida; order Araneae; family Dolomedidae; genus Dolomedes; species Dolomedes plantarius. The sequence goes on from OU015495.1 coordinate 146,415,375, forward strand.
GCCTCACCTATGGGACCGGCTGTGCTGTACTGTGTAGTACACGTAATGTGTAGCACCGGCTGTGCTGGAAAGTTATTGTAGTGTATGCCATGAATTTTAACCCTCCGATATTTCGATGCTAAAAAATAATATTTATTTCTTTAAAAAATGATTCGGTGTATATGTATCATTTGTTTTACCTGCAAGAAAAAATCCTTACAGTATTTCGTCACTTGATTCACATAAAGCCACTGTAAAGGGTATAGGAGGCAGCTCAACACATCACAGCGGAGAAAATCTGCGGGCCCGATAGCATTCCGTTTAGATATACCCCTCTTTACTATCGAATATAATTTTGCAAATGTGTGTGCCTATTTCGCTTAAAATGAGAAAAAGTCATAAAATGTCAGAGGCCTGAGGACATAAATACAGACATGGTGCTCAATAGTATGTTCGAAACCGTCAAAATGACGGCAGACGTCTTTCTAGTGTTAAATAATTTTTCCTCAACTTTGTCTTCAAACACATGTCTAGCACCTGAAAAGTGTAGGCATACCGGAATATTATTAATGCAATTAAAAAGAAAGAAATAGACATATTTTTTGCATTCCCAAATATTTGAAATGATACAATAATTAATTCTATCAATCGATTTTCTTACGAATAATCCTATGGAAATTGCGGTTTTAACTTACATTCCAAGTATCTTACGGAGTCTTACGTTAGAGACTTCTGGAATGTACCTATCTTTTTTATTTTATCTGTCGTCACATTTAGCATGTAAAGATGCGGCACAGAAGAATTTAGGTGAAAAATCAAACTTATCATCGACTCTAGAGCATACATTTCTGGACCACATTATCCCGCATACCAACAACCATTTTCAAGAGCGTTCTCTCCCTTTATTAGAAGAGAAGAGCTAAGTAAGTCATATTAAAAGTGAAGTGTTTAATTGGAAGTGACAGGGGCTAGACAGTACGTTGGAACAGAGGAACATGCATGTATGTTGGGTATTTTTACAGAGAAATGGCTTTAATTAAAGTGACTACTTCCTTCCAAAATAATAGTAAGAGCAGATAAATGTCTTACGCGAGATTGCATTTAGAAATTATGTTTGAATAGTCAGTTATTGTTCAGGTTCTAGGAAATAAGACTAAAGGTAAGGAAGATGTCATGTATTTAAACATTTTTATTTACATTTTTATTTCATTTATTCACTTCTTTTTGGAGATGGATTATCGTTGTGATAAATTATTATCCATCCTGCTGCAGTTTGATTACAGGAGGTTGAAAAACTTAATCAGACATTTTATGTCACTTGAGATGAAAGGCAATACATCTGTATATAGTTTCCTCTCTTACTAAATGAAATATAAATATCAGTAGATAAATTCTTATTCGGGTCATTTATAGCAGAGTTGAATGTGCCTGGTTGAAGAATCTTGGATTTTCTAAGTTATTCAGCTGTTTCACTGGTCTGATCTTAGCCTTTATCTCTTATTGGGCCAATTTTATGAGTAAAACCTTATAGTATATACAGGGTGGTTGTAGGTGTTAATTACCTAGAAGCAATGGATGCATGCATGGGTTGGAACAAGCAAGGAATACAACGCATTGACCTTAAACATACATTTATTTGATAACCCAAATTTCAATTAACTTGTCAGAGCTATTAATATAACAATCCGTTTCATATTAACAATTTTGACATAAGGAACCCAGAAGCAGAGGCAAACTATAGAGTCAAATATGATTTTTAGAGTCAATCTGGGAGGCACTTACTATAACGGATGTATGCAGCGATGATCGTAGCATTTGCGACCGGGACCCAGTATCATCTCCAGTGTAGGAACACCTTGGCGGGAGATTCGCACTTCTCCAAGGCTATGAGGCAGACGAGAGTCTCTGACATCTCTCAGGAACCCAATCTAAAATCCGTCTCCTTCTTTTCAAATCCTTCCGTCCTTAGCGGAGCTGTTGTCCGTTTACAGGGGGGCCATTCTGGCACGCCCCTCACTTTCATTGGGCAGTGGGCTGTTTTTCTTTCAGTGGTTCCTACCCCAATTGGTTCCCTATTACACCGCCTCTGTCGCCTCTGTCCATAGTTTATGAAGTACCTCCCCCAACATAGTTTTATTTTGCAAACAACTTTGACCCTTCTCATCTGATGTTTTTACTGTAGGCCATAAAATAACGACCATCCATCTTGTAAAATTTAGACTTCAGATCGCTATCACTGGTCACATCGACAGCTATTCTTCTATTTTTTATTGGTTTACAATCCTGTATTTACCCCTGCCTCTGCATCCTTTATAATACATTCTTTATTGTTCACACACCGTGGGGAACTGTACCATTTTCACTTCTACAGTGGTCATAAAGAAACTTTGCCGATATATACCTCTAGCGGCTGTTGCGCTCAACCGATCGAGACGAGATTTCAGATATAGTTATTCAGAGGTATGAGCTCGGGATTCTGTGAACGGCAACAAAGTCGAGCTCACGGTTAGGGTTATAGGTACAGAAATTCGAAATTTTCGAAAAGCAACGGCCACTTTTTTCCGTCGCAAAATGCTCAGCACATGCGAAAACCCTAAAGAGCGTTGGAACGGTACGTGTATAACAAAAAACGGGCACGGAATGCACGCACAAAAAACAGCTCTGCCAACAGCCTGTGATGGCACCAAAGTGGAAAATGTGTAATCCGAATAAAAGTTTTCTTCTGTCCGATCTGTGTTGTCATCAGTGATTGGTGTCTTGCCTCTGTCATATGTAAATATCCTCCGTGCGCCCCGATCGTGTTTTTGCTGGTCGTTCGCAGAGCTGATTTTTGTGCGTGCATAACGCGTCCGTTTTTTGTGATGACGTTCATGCTCTGAGCATTATGCGACCGGAAAAAGTGGGCGTTGTTATTCGAAAATTTCGAGTTTCTGTGCCTATAACCGTAACCGTGAGCGCCACTTTGTTGTCGTTTACAGAAGCCCGAGCTCATACCTCTGAATAACTATATCTGAAATCTCATCTCGATCGGTTGGACGGAACAGTCGCCAGAGGTCCATATATCGGCAGTTTCTTTATGACCACTCTGTACTATTTCAAGGCAATCGGGGCCTGTTTTGCTTTTAGTAATTTTTTGGTCTATATTTAGCTTTGATTACAACGTGAACTCAGAGGCATATTATCAATTACATTTATCTTGGATATGATGGGAGTGGAATCGCCAAGCAAATACCAGAGAAGACATTGCAGTCAAAGACGAAGTCCGTTCTCTAATTCATCGATTATGTACAGGGTTGAATTCACATCCAAACTCTAACGAAGCCAAGCATCCATATCAGCTACTTTCTCAATTAAGGGTCCCTGCATATAACATGCTTCGCGGCAAGAGCTTTTTTCATGTTGACGACCTGTTCCCCAATACTGCCTCAATTTAGGATTTTCGGAATAGTCTATCCTGAACTGGGGCAGTTTTGGATGGACTATTTTCCTTGTTTTGATATCATTGCTTTGGGTCAACAATGAATGGCCCGAGAAACCTGCGAAGTTGAAAAAAAAACGAAAAGGAATTCACAGAATGACTGAGCCACTTTCCCAACTGACAAAGGGAAGACATACGTCTGCCTTTTCCTATGATAGTATGGGTTGTCCCCCGAGAATTTTAAAGGAAAGCCTTGTCCTCGCTATTCTAAAGCCCTGATCCATAGAGTTTTTTTATTTCAAAAGTCAAAAAAACATTAAAAAAATATTATTTTATTTCCTAGATGGCACCAAAGCTTACTTTCAAATATTCTAAAAATTGGTGAGCGCAAAATTATCCAGTAAAAAGAGAGATGGAAATACCACCTCTAGAAATATATAGCACAGAAGGAAGATTTGATGGTAAATAATTGCTTCAGAATTTAACATTTTCGTTTAAAAAGTTTTAGTGATCTTGTAGCAGCAATTTTTTACTAACCCTCGCACCTATGACTACTCTTGATATAATACAAAAATATTAGACTTTTCAGTATGAAGATGATATTTAAACAGCTAGAAAAATTCTCGAAAAATTGTGTTTGAAAAGTAAGTCATTGTTCAGGGTCAAGGAGAAAGAAAGCGTTAAGTTCGAGAGTCTCAATTAGCGATTTTAATAATAAGTAAATAGCAAATAAAAATTCTTGAAAACTAATGAACTCTTTTTAAAAAAAATTCTGCATTAATTTACAATTCATATTTTATTTATACAGAAAAAAGTGAGAGGGTTTGGTCACTTTTTTTGTGATTCATCTAATGTAAAAGTTCACATTATTAAATTCTAGAAACATTTATGAAAAAAATCACACAAGTATACTGTCATACGAGGTTTTGCATCCTTTCCACTTTATCAGTAACGTGCATTATACGCATATTAGTATTTATTTCGGGAAATTTCTGTTTTATACGTGAAATGTACATTAGTCTGTTATTGCTTTGCATTTTTGCATAAAAAAACCCAGTAAAATTTACGTGGAAACTGCAATTATATCCAGATCATTATACCTGCTCTGTCTGAATTTCAGCAAACAAATTGCCCATTTCTCAGGTTTTGCATATTTTCATAAATTTATCCTATCTTTATTTGTAGATGACAAGAGAATAAAGAAAGCAATTTTAAAAGTGAAGAATTTTATCGTGAGTGACACTCCAAACATTACGGAAGTAAAGAGAATGCGACTGTCGTATTTCTTATTAGAAAAATAAAATTGAATCAAAATAATTCTCATCTCAAAGAGAAAGTGTTCATTTAAGAGAGAAGGAGACAGAAAGAGAGAGAGATACTGGATGATTGGATGATTAGCTTAATGCTTTAAGTCAGTGTGGTGAATACAGTAGATTTTTAACGGAATATCTTATAATATGTGACCTACCCATTTCAAGTAGTGATGCCACGAGGAGAGCGTATTTTTAATTTTGAAGAAGAATAGAAAGTAAGTTTTAAATCCCTATGAGTTTTTAAATAGCACTTTTTAGGCTTTAAAAGACAAGTGTGATTATTGAGGGCTTTGATGTTTTATCAGCATATTCAAAGTTTGTTTATTAATTACAACATATAGTAGTTTACTTTGTCTTTCTCTTTCATCAACAAGATTTTATTAGAAACAAAGAGTTTCGGCTTATAAATTGATGTGAATTTAAATCACTAATACCGAAGTTAAAAAACAAACAAACCTGAAGCTTGTTGCTAACGGAGGTACTAAACATCTATCTCCCTCGAAATATTTATATGAAGGGTAGAACGGGGATCAGGTATGAGATAATTCTGTGGAAGGTGCTTACACGTGACTTTCATTGTGCCTGATATTCAGTAGCCATTGATAACAAAATTCTTAATGTTTGACGTTGTTCAGTATAATGTAAAAATGACGTTATGGGTTTGGATGAACGTAAAAACGCACTTTTGAGAAATAAGTCTTTGTATGTGAACGTATAGACGGTTTGTACCACGTAAATGCTTAGCGAGTGATATTTGAAAAATTTATATGTCATCAGTGAAACTTGGCTACGGCAGCGTCGTTACAACTTCCCTTGTTCTGAGCTTGCCCCTTCATTCTCTCTATCTCTAGATTCTTTATCTTCTAGATTTTGACGTATACTTAAAAGTTTTGCACAATCTTGCATTTCCTACAATGCGGCAATAGCAAGAAGTAAGTAAGTTGGCATGAGAATACATCTATTTCGAAAATAGGATTTTAAGCTTCGAGGTATGAACACACCAAAATGGTAAGTATTAACTGACAGTTCAAAAGTTCTGACATCCAACCTCATTTACTATTACTGGGATGAACTGAAGCGTTGGTTTGCGAATTCTAAATACTTATCTATCACTAATATGCCACTAAATACTTATCTACCACTATCTATCCTAACGTATCACTCGTGAATAGTTACTATCCTACGACAAGATAAGAGACAATATCCTACAGAATGGTTTGTGTGGTTCATTTAGGAGAGATTATGATGTGGACATCTGGGGTGAAGGTTCCCATTGTTGTAAAATAAGCAGTCGGATATAGTTAAAAATCCGAGTGTGTTTAATTATTTTTAATTAATAAGAGCCATAATTACATCAAAGGCATATACTACCTCCTATTAACTGTAACATTGCAATTATGGGAAACAACAACAGGGTGAACCTGGATTCTTTTCCCAATGTGAGTTACCTAAAATAATCCAGGGTATTTTATTATTGATTTATACTTCAACTAACTGAAAACCCGCACTTCGCTACGGAGTACGTTCAAATTAAATACAACGGTCAATGTATGCAATTAATGCCTAAAATATGCATAAATATATTTATAATAAATACAACGATCAATGTATGCAATTGATGTACAAAAAAGAAAAATTATATTTATAAAAAAATCGTAACGTATATTTTTATAGAAAAAATAATGTAGAAGAAAATATTCAAATTAAATATAATAGGACATACTAAAGAATACAGTACAGTTAATATAGTACAGTTTGAGGAACATATCTTTTACTGCATTTTAATATTTTTTTGGATAATGTCCAATCGTCTGTCGCATTAGCAAGAAAAGAAAAATATTTTTTTTTTGTCTATTTAGTTGTTATGCACGTGACGATAAATTTATTTAAAGTACCAGAAAAAGAAATCACGTGATCAGAATTTAATAAATTAAACTCTAAAAATTGATTTTTAAAAATTCACCAAAAATCAGAAAATGGAGATAAAGATTCGAAAAATATTTCATTTTAAAGGAATTTTTATGATCTGTTTCGTGATATAAATTTTATAACCTTCAAATAATTATTTTAAATGCAAACTTAAAAAATGTTACTAAATGTTGGGTGGATTAAACAGCATAATTTGTCCCCTACCTAATTATCTGAAATAAAAAACCTTTCACAAGAAAGTAGACTTGATGAGGCTAACTAAAATGCCTTTATTTTTATTATTTTACATAAAAACATAGTAAAAAAGGGGATCGATTTGATCCAATAACTTGGAAGAAAAATATTTACAAAATTTAATCATTAAACAAAAAAGGATACAGATAAGCGTGTCAGGAACGGGCGAGAATTTATCTACTTTAATTTTGAAAAAACCTACTTAAACTGAATGGTAAACCTTGGGATATGTATAGGAAGAAAGAAGGGATACAAGTTTAATGGCTCGACAATTCGTCGCAAACACATCTAAATATCAACCTTGCTGCGAAAACAGCTACTAACACAATGGCTGAAACACAATGGCCCCAACTCACTCGCGGAATAGTTACTGCTTAAAAACCCCCACTCGCTGAAAAAATACGTACATCTTAAATACTTGCTGTATTTACTTGTACAAACCCCATTGTCTGTGACGCGAGAGCTTCGTAATTCCAGTCCTGCCTTCAAAGTTGAAAAATCTGCATATTTATTTTAAACCGTCCGTTCATGACACGTTTTTAAATGTCGCGTTTTTCGATGAAGGGAAAACAAATACTACACTAAAACAACTTAAAAATTTAATTTAAAAAAATCTAAGAAGAATTTTTCAAATATCTTTCTTACTGCACCCCTACACTATAAGAAGAATCGCCATGCAAAATTTCAGCACTTTAGGTCCAGCGGTTTGGTCTGTGCGTTATATGTCAGTCAGTCAATCAGTCAGTCAGTGAGTTAGTCAGTTACGGAACTGTTTTACAAATATATACAGATTATATTTGCTAAAGTTTGCTTTACTCTTCTTTTAATCTTCTAAATCAGGGGTGGGCAGACTTTTCCAGGGTACGGGTTGCTTCTAATTTTTTCAAGGTGTTGTGGTCCACCTAGTGACGTAGGTGCGGTGAGCTAAAAAAAACGGTCTACAATATCTATTATAACCTAATAATAAATACAGAATATGTACTTACCTACATAACTACAAGAAAAAAAACTTACTCTTTTAAAACCGCATTTAAAGCAAATCGCGTAGGTGTTCCACAAATATGTTTCTTTTAGTATGCGTGGATTAGGCGGTCACCTCAAAACGTCTTGGTGGTCCACCGGTCGATCGCGATCGACTTAATGCCCACCCCTGTTCTAAATGTAAGTGATTATGTTATTCTTATACATAAAATCAGGGCCTAATTTTATTCGTAGTTAAGATTCATCATAAGAATTATATTAATCAAATTGGTACAAAAGACGAAAAATTTATGTAAAATATAAAAATTTTATTTATATTTTCAACATATTATAATAGAGATCAGTCCTTAAAAATGCATTTGCATGCCTTTTAAGAGGAATGCTATTATAGTATTTCGCAAACAAATCAAATTTTGAATCAAGCGTCCATAAATAAACCTATATTGCAGTCTTAGATATGGCTAAGGGAACTTGATTAGATAGAACTTTCACGGTTTCAATACTAACATACCGTAAGTTTTATAAGTAAAGTGATAATACCGTGGCCACAAAACTGTGTATAATAAATTAAACGCAATTTCTACGATCTTCGGTAAGATTTAAGGTACTTACCTATATAAAGCCATCGTTTAGATATTGTTGCTAAAACCTCCACCTTTAAAGATTTCTGAAGATTTTCCAAAAATTTTTTTCCTGCATTATTTTGCTTTGTTTCACATCACAGTACTTTGCAACAGATTTTATCAGAAAAGTATAGTTTTTGGAATGCAGACGGTATCCGTTTTAATTCGACGAACCGAAACATTTCTACGAAAGGTTTGCTCCTGTCGCATTCCTAGCCGAAAGTTAAGAACGACAGTTTTAAAGCGTGGTTTTTAAATGGAAGTGACAATCTGAGTGCCGTGGAGAAAATTAGAAACATTTTCCGAATCTCCATATATAATCGAAGCGGTGAGAAATTAATTTATAACTACTAATTTTGGAGAAAATAATTCACTAGGCATTACATTTTGTAGCAAAATGTGTAAAAAAAGGTAAAAATGGGTGCTAAAAGAGAATAATAAAAGCTATTAAATTTCGTTTTCATGCATTTTGTGTGAAAACTTTCTTTGTAGGACATATCTATAAATTTTGATTAATAACGGTGTAAAATATATATTCTTAATCTTTTCCTTACGGGTGGGATAGCATATATCCCAAGAATACGGTCCCAAGAAGGACTATATATATATATATATATATATATATATAATCCCCCTAAATGGACGTCCTTCCACAGGGGGTATGAAATTTTCCATTCTAAAGAGAGAATCGGAAAAATGGACCCCGTAAGCTAAAGGTTAATAGAAGGAAACTAAATTAAAAAAATTGAGTATCTCCTCCACGTTCCCTGGGAATTGGCTTTATTTTTGTTATAAATGTTTCATTCTATGAACCTAACATATTTGTAGACTCATGCTATTTTTGTGTTTTGTTATATTTTCTTATACACCTTTTGTCATCTAATTTGCTGGTTAAATTTATAACACATTTACTGGAAATTACAATTTTTCCTAATTAATGATATTTTGATGACAAAAATCACTATCACCATTTAATATATATACAATGAGACATTCATATAATTGTTGTATCGCTGGTGTGTACGTCAATTATGTCTTACTGGGGAGAGCTTTTAATAAAAGATCATGTTTCTATGAGTCGAAGTCTTCAATTAAACACTTTAGAAATACTTTTTTTTCTGAAAAAGGTTCTCTTAAGTATTCCTATAAAAAATTCTTTCCTATAAAAAATCTTTGTAGAGATCTCTCCCTTTTCAAGAAAATTTATTTTTAATAAAAAAAATACTTGCTCTTATTTGTTACTTTTCCTTTCTCTTTTGGAAATAATTTTTATGTTCACTTTATAAATAGAAAACTTTCCTTCCGAAGACATAAATAACGTTATTTAAATATTTTTGAATATTGTTTTTGAGCTACCCCATGAAAATTGTGCAGATTTAAGCCAAATTCGGAATGATAAGTGACTTTTTTCAGAGCTAAAAGAAGTTTTGGTGTATCAAGATATTCATCAAGATCTTTGAAGCAATGGTCAAAATTTACTTTGAAAGGGAATGTTAACTCTATAACCTCTATTACTCTATACTCCAAGCTTTAGATGCTCCTTGTCTGGAAATGTCACACGATGTTCATTAGAATTTTGATTTATAATTGATTATCAGGGCAGAGATAAATTAAGATATATTAGCGATGGAACGGATACTTTCTGTATTTACATTGTATTTACTGTATTTTGATCTACCTGTTTTCGAATGTGACTCATATCCCTCACCCCGAGCCAATAGCAAATCAGCATACTAAGTAATAAAAAAATGTCCCAAAGTTAACATCAAACCAGGTTTTTCATTTCGAGGTAGTAATGATACTTTTTGCTTTCCTCACAGTAGAAATTAATTGAAATTTTTGGGGCCACTGGCCAAGATTGATAACTATTTGTCAAGGCACTGATGTAAACAAAGGAAGCAGGCATACGTCTTGCATATGCAAAAGGAAAATAAGAGGAATACAGAAATATGATTGAAAGCAATATAAAAACTGCAATTATTGGCGAAAATATCATTCTGCTACACTAGATTCCAGTACAGTCAAATATAGTGTGAACCAGCTGGTATTGGGCTTTATACTTTTCAGTCTGAATATACTGAAAGATTTGTGAATTGTGAAAATTTTAGATATTGGAGGTCATTATGCTCAATAGTTTATAGCAAGTCAAATTGACTTTAAGAGGAAAAATTATATTTATATAACATAGTTATGAATTCCAAGTTATTCCATCAATACAATGGTGATTATTGGGGCTTGCAAGTAGGAACTGAAGGGCTGCACCAGTTTCCAAAGAGATACTGCTGTACTGTCCGATAACTAATAATTCTTTTAATCCTTGTTTCCAAATTGTAGAAAATGTCCTGAATGTTCATTTGAGATCCGTAAATGCCACCTTCAAAAGGAGAATTTAACATTTAACTGTTTTGTTTTTGATATTTTCAAAACTGGAAAGGGTAAAAAGGTAAGTATGGATGACCATGTGACAAAATGGATTGGATAACCTCTCCCAAATGAACTGGAATGTCTGAATGTGCATGTATATTAACAAATTTACTTATGCGGAATCTATAAAATGTAATTTTTCAATTATAGTTCCGTTATTTATGGCATTTAAAAGAGACACCTTTAAGTAATACTACTGCTGAAGTGTCAGACATTATCTGTGTTATAGCAAAATATAAATTGAATTATTTTCTTAGAAAGAAATAATTTATGTGTTTATAAGATTATTTTTTTAAAAATTAAGAGTCCATTTGTAATATATCTCACATTCGCAATGTTGCTTATTCTGTCTTTGCCCAAAATCTGAGATCATTGACCGGAATACCTTATCGTATCATCTCTACTCGATTTTAACACATTTCCAGGTATATTACTCTAGAATTTCTCGAGAAATCTGTGTATTAAGTTTGAGTAAACTCGGGTGTATTTTGTTCACATACCAGACAACATTTTTGTGAATATTTCGAAAACGAGACGGACATCCCATGAAAATTGCTCGATGACGACTGTTCGTTAGGGAAGTTTGACAATTCCTTGTGAAAATGAATCAGAAATATCGTCGAATACATATCTATATATTTAAGTTTCTAAGCCGATTTTTTGGACACTCCGTGAGAGAAAAGTACTGCATCAATTGACTTCACTTTTGACTTAAACGAAAGATTGTAATCTGCAGATTTGTGAAATTTGCTTTTTGTAACAGCAAATTCTATAAAATAGCGATAATTTACAATTAAAATTTTCTTTCTGCCCATGCTCAGTGGCATTTTTAAATCTGGCTTTATATACTCACTTAGCACGAGGCCGCATAAACACATTAATTTGTTTCTGCGCATGTTCAGTGACATCTCTCAATCTGGCTTTAAATATTACTTACTAAGCGCGAGACCGCCTAAACACATTAATTTCTTTAATCCGAAGAATCTCTCTAACTATATCTCGGCCATTTTTAATTTTATTTATGTTTGTGAGATATAAAATTATACCTGACAGAAATTGTTCATTTCGCACTTTTAAGTAACCATATTTCTTTTTGGTGGGTTCAATAGTAATTTTTTAAAGTGTATTTCTCTATTCTTAATATTATGATTTTCAACATTTGGAAATGATGTGTTGAGTATAATTTGTGTATTAATACATTTATTTACTATGCAGCCGTTATGCTTTGTCGGGTACCAACTAGTTTTTAATAAATCGTTAAAATATTTGACTATTACTAACGTCCGTAAATACTAATAATCCTTATTAAAGAATCAATTGTCTTTATTTTCCTATATTTATCACTATTACTTTCAAGTAACATTCCATAAAATCACAAAATCAAGTTACCACAGTTACGACGTTGAACATTTTAATATCATAACATATCCTTTGATTATTAAGAAACATTTCTTTTTGGGGGGAATTCGGAGAATTAGCAATACCCTTTTTTTCACTCTTTATTCTGCAATTTCTTACTCGGAGGTTAATTTACAGAAAATGTACGCGGAAAGCAAACGTTTTGGAATGCGATGCATAATTTCTCTTCCTTTGCTCATTCCACATGCCAGCGTGTTTCTAAGAAAGGTTCGCTCCTTCGTTACAGCTAAGTAAGTGAATTTATAAGAGAGGCGTTTAATTGGGAATGACAGGCTAGACACTGCGGAAGAAATGAGAAACAGGAGAAAGAGTGTCTGTTGTGGGAGTTTATCGCGAAATGCTCTTTTAAAGTAATTTTTAACGAATAGCGGGAAAATAAGCTACGTTGAAGATAAGTTCCTCAGTAAAATATGAGGTACCCGATCAACGCCTTGACAACGCTTTGGTTTTTGATCGGAATTATCTGTGAAGCCTGCTTCGCAACTTTATTGATCTGGGTAAGTCAAAATAGTCTAGTGCATTTAAGCGTATAGTTTAAATCTCCTTATTTCTTAAGGTACTGCAATTTTTGCAAATCATGGTTTTTCCCTAATAACGTAGTTATTTCATTCTGCAAATAAAGATGGAAGAAATTGAAATATTCCTAAATTTGTATAACTGCCAAGTCTGTTTGGTTTAGAAGGTATACGTTAATACATTGGGGGAAAGGTTGAGATAACCATTATCCAACGTGGGCAGATAGTTTTAAACAAAAATGATTTATATATTTAAAGAAAATTTACCTAAAGAAAAATGATATTTACTATAGATTTTTCATAAATAATATTTTTACCATTCTATCGTATATGTAAAACATATAATTCTTAGACGTAAACAAATCGGAATAAATTTGGCCTTGTTTATATGACTTTATACACGCAACTTTAAAATAGCTTCTGATAATCCATCATAAAACCTAAAATTCACAACTAGTTTATTACTTATAAATACCTTCATATATCAGTCCGTTAAGCATGCTCCCCTCCCTGACTAAGAACTGTATTTATTAGTTGAAAAGTTGCTGAAAATTCGACTTTTATTGTGGCTTTTAAGAAGCTTTGTGATCCTGTTTTTCGTGCTCCACATTTACAACTTATTGGTTGTAAAAGAACCTTAAAACAATTGAGGCGTGCATGTGTTAGGGCAAGCAAGGAAACAGAGAGAATTGGCCTTTATCATACATTTATTTGACAATACTAAAAATTCTTTTAAAGGGAAATTAATAATAGAATAAGTTTCTCCTTCATATTATCATTTAATACGTGAGAAATCAGAAGCAGAGACAAACTATTTGGTCAAAGTAATTATATCTAGGATTTATCGGGAGGCACTTACTACTGTTGAAGAATACAGCGATGAAATGACTTCGTTGACAGGGGTCCATATCATGTCATATTTAGGATCATCATGTCGGATTCCAGGAACTTCCGCTAAACTCAGAGACAGTTCAATCGGAACTCTATATCGTCCGAGATCTAGGGAATAGCAAGCGCAATCTGTCGAACTTCTCTGGGTTTTTTCTTGTAGGGGCTGTTGTTCGTTTATAGGAACCATTTTGGCCCTCTCCTTTTTCTCTCATTGGACATTGGACTGCTTTTCTCTTAACAATTCCTGCCCCAATTGGCCCCTTATTTCACTGCTCCTGTTCACAGTCTACCGAGTACCTCCCCACCATAATTTTCCTTTGAAATACAACTTTGACCATTATCTGAAAGTTTTATTGTGGGCCATAAAATATTGTCACCATCTATCTTGCAATATTTATAGTCTTTTGATCGCCATCAATGGATACACAGACAGCTTTTCTTTTACGCCACCTTAGTGTTCAAGCCTTTATTTTTTGCCTCTGAAGTTGTTATAAGAGTTATTCTTGACCGTCTTTCGACCACACACCGCGGTGAATTATAACCTTCAGTGCTTCTACACAGCTCCCTATAACAGAAACATTATGCCAGTGCTGCTCTCATCATATTATGCTTAGCGTCACGAGCTTCCCCGGAGTGGGCTGGAGTTCAATTCCGATTAAGGCTTGGGTGTCTTGTGCTGTCCCCTCATATTAAATGATTTTGGTGCACCGAGGTGGTGTTCGGTACTGAAGAAGCCAACAAATTTTCGGTATGGAATCGTCGAATGCTGGAAAGACATGTACCTGCCATGTTAGAAAAAAAATATTATGTAAGTTTACTGAGTTACAAAAACAACACAAATACTAAGTTATGTATTGCACATATATTGAGACCTGTATCTATTTATCTAGCTAGTTACCTTTCAATTTGGTTTATAGAAAAATTTTCAAAAGCTTTAAAGTGACAATAAATCTTCTTGGGGATCTTGTACTGAATTTTTTCAGAAGATAAGAAATGTGTATATCAGAAAAGGGACAAAAAAAAAACATTGGAAAATGGGTACACAGCATAGGTATATAAAAATAATATATGCTTTAGTGAGAATCGGATTTGAGAATAAATCAATTAAAAGTATTTTTATACCGTCTGTTAAGCGTGATTATATGAGGGTAACATCATTTACATGAACAGGAAAATGAAAGGGTTAGCAATATTTACCATGTAAAAAGATATGTTGTCCCGCTTCTGAGATAGGTGCTGTTGTAATGAACGGACGAACCGGATTGAAGATTATATCTTTAATCCGGTTCGTCCGGACCTTATATGATGGACTCATTTAATAAGTCCATCATATAAGGTCCAAGAGCAATGCGATACTGATCTACGATTGCATGGAATATAAGCAATTTAAATTTTGGATATTCATAACATTGTTATAAAAAATTGTTAGGGGCAGAACTTTTCAGAATTAATCTAAACTTTTCTATCCATTTTTGTATAATTTTCAAAATGTATAATTAGACTAGAAAGTGTTTCTTACTTCGAATAATCAAGTAAAAAAAATAATAATAAAATAAAATAAAATAAAAGTCTCGTTTTCCCGCAATTTCATACGAGGTTTTACAATTTACGAACTCACAAAAGCTGCATACTTTAATATAATAACAAAAATGAGCCGGGAACCGACAGTAGATCCATTGAGACACTTGCGTTGGTCACTTGCTTATTATTAGGGAGGCAACATCGATGTCGATGTTTTCAAAACAAAAACATCGACATCGAAATGCAATATTTGCCTTAAGTCCCTCATAACTTCTGGCAATACCACGAATTTATCTGGACATTTGAAGGCAAAACATGGAGGTATTTACAACGAGAATTTTGAGTCATCAATGTAGTCCAAAGCAACCAAATTTTTGTCATTTGTGTCTGCCCAATCAGAGAGTAAAATTAAATCACCCCCCTCCCCCCACGACTAACGGAAGTAACATTAAAGTTAGAGATTAATTAAACAGTTTTAAAAAATGGATGTTCTAAAACATCGATGTTTAAAAACATCGATGGTTTTTGGGCGATGTTTTATTAGCATCGATGTTTCAAAACATCGATGTTTTGCTATCGATGTCGCATCACTACTTATTATCTCAAAATTTTGAAAACAATCTTTTATACTTAGATTAAAAATTTTAACGTCCGAATCGCATTTCAAATTCATGCTTACGTCCTTCCCTGTTAAGACGCACTTATCAACGCCTTGTAGCCCGAAATTTCGACCACTTGCACGCTGATTATGCTGATCGAACTTTCTCCCAAATTTCGTCAAAGTTGAAAGAACAACAGTGCGCGCACGGAAGGCAATTTTATTCGAATAAAAGGTTGGTCTACCCTAATTTCCGCAAATCGAGTTTCCGACCAGCCGAAAACTCAGTTAGGCGTCTAGCATGGCAGAGGCCGGAGCCTGTCCTAATTCAATATTTGGATTAGCCGCGTATGTGATTATAGGGTTCTCCGGGAATTAAAAGGGGGAAGAGGGAGCTAGAAGTGGCCGAGTGTGTGTGCAGTGGGGAGGGAATGCGCCGCTAATGACGGTAGATTTCTCCGGACGGTAGCTTTGCATTAAACGTCCGGAACAATTCTCTGTTTCATTTATTTATGAATAAAGTCGTCATTTTCTTTTGTCCAGTGTCAATCAAGTGAGGGAATTGGTCTTTTAATTCGTCATTGGAAGAAGGGCCTGACTTAAGTGTTATTTAATGATGCTTGTTGGTGAGTGAAAAGTATTTATCCTGTTATAGTTATTAATCACACAAATTTGTAAATGTAAAACTGATTTATCCTGTTATAGCTACTAATCACACAAATTTATAAACGTAAACCTAATTTATTCTGTTATAGTTATTAATACCACAAATTTGTAAATATAAACCTGATTTATCCTGTTATAGTTACTAATCACACAAATTTATAATCGTAAACCTAATTTATCCTGTTATAGTTATTAATTTCCCAAATTTGTAAATGTAAATCTGATTTATCCTGTTATAGATACTAATCACACAAATCTATGAACGTAAACCTAATTTATCCTGTTATAGTTATTAATCCTACAAATTTGTAAATGTAAACCTGATTTATCCTGTTATAGTTACTAATCACACAAATCTATGAACGTAAACCTAATTTATCCTGTTATAGTTATTAATCCTACAAATTTGTAAATGTAAACCTGATTTATCCTGTTATAGATACTAATCACACAAATCTATGAACGTAAACCTAATTTATCCTGTTATAGTTATTAATCCTACAAATTTGTAAATGTAAACCTGATTTATCCTGTTATAGTTACTAATCACACAAATTTATAAACGTAAACCTAATTTATCCTGTTATAGATATTAATCCCACAAATTTGTATATGTAAACCTGCTTTATCCTGTTATAGATAGTAATCACACAAATCTATGAACGTAAACCTAAGTTATCCTGTTATAATTATTATAAATCATAGAAATTTGTAAATGTAAACCTGATTTATCCTGTTATAGATACTAATCACACAAATCTATGAACGTAAACCTAATTTATCCTGTTATAGTTATTTATCTTACAAATTTGTAAATGTAAACCTGATTTATCCTGTTATAGTTACTAATCACACAAATTTATAAATGTAAACCTAATGTATTCCGTTATAGTTATTAATCCCACAAATTTGTATAGTAAACCTGATTTATCCTGTTATAGATAGTAATCACACAAATCTATGAACGTAAACCTAAGTTATCCTGTTATAATTATTATAAATCATAGAAATTTGTAAATGTAAACCTGATTTATTATGTTATAGCTACTAATCACACAAATATGTATACGTAAACCTGATGTATCCTGTTATAGTTATTAACCCTTTCAGGCGCAACAACCTTCCCCGTTTGCACGATGCAGATTTTTTTCTCAATTTTTTTAACCTAAATAATCTTCAAAAATTGTCCAATTAAAGATTGCAAAATATTTTTACTTCTTTAAACTGTTAACAGATGGCAGTACTAACCATTTTTCTGCTCATTTAACTGAAATGCGTTGAATGCAAGTGAAGAAAAGACTAGATTTAAGCGTTTGCACTGTGAAAACGGTGCCCCTCAAAGGGTTTTAATCGCACAGATTTGTAAACGTAAACCTATGAACTAACGTATTAGTAAAGAGTCATGCTCCCTGTGGCTCTACGGTAAGCATTAAATACTGATACGAGGTTCTTATGTAGGGAAAGAAAATATGTAAATCAATACAAAAAATGTGGAGACACACCCTTTATTATAAGATATGTGGCGAAGGTATATTTTCCTTTTTTAATCAATTACACTTTAACCGCAACATAACTTCTTTCCTATGCAGTCGAGGTCGGTTTAATCAAGAGACATGATTTACGCTTTTCCAAGTCAATTTTTTTCCCAAATTGGGGCATATTTATTGATTTACACTGTCTTTTACATTCAGCAACAAACATTAACAATACTCACTAAGCAAAGATCGTCACCTTTCTTCATCTAAGCGGAAATTCTGCTCGTTGAATTTTTTGGTGAACAAATGTCAGTCCTTTTTCATTTCAATAGCTGTTTTACAAAAACAGCCTACAACATACACTAACAGAAAACTTTCTTAACAGAATATTATACTAATATTTCCCCTTTATTTCAGAATTGTCACGACCGATCAGCTACATTAGCAAATTTAAAATAATTGTCTGGTTTTTCTCCAGCATTTCAATTATTTTACAATCACCATTTTAATAGTCCTTGCCAGTTCTGTATTTATACTTTGATTTTATTTTAAATTTTCGAAATGTATAGATGTTCAAAGAGGTAGATCATAACATAAAGGAGCGTTTTTCTTATACATCTATTACCTTGTTCTTATATTTCCCGCATTCTTCTTCGACTCTCATTCTGGGCAAGATTCTCTCATTATTTATGCCCCGGTAACTTGCTGAAACCTCTATTGGAATTCGGACTGTTGAAACTCAGTGTTACAACGTATATCACGGTAAGTCAACAGCACAGTCGAGAGAGGGTTTTAAAGTACGTAATGGGTTTCCAAGTTGATAGAAACAGGGATCAGTTATGCAATGTTAAAAAATTAATTTAAAGTGTTTTTTATGCTTTTAGATGGGCATAATACACCTTTAGTAGCTTAATTTTAGATGACATCGGGGCATCATTTTTCGCCCCATGGAGATTTTTTTTTTTTTAAACTGCAAAATTTCAGGTTAGCTATCATGAATTGAAAATCCATTTTACTTTTCTTGTTTGATGCGCTTCCTTAGACTTCCAGTAAGTGAAACTACACTGCTGGCCACTGTAAATGCAACACCCTGAAAGAAACATGCAAATAACATGAAATTTAAAACATGCATTAGCGGAGGTGAGATATGCAAATGATTAGAATTTCAGCGCGGACGCACATCACGCGGGCCTGTGGCGCCACTTCAAAGCGCTATTTAAGGCTTAGAGATTTCGACGATTTCAAGTTCGGCAATTGTGTTTTTCTTGTGGTTTTTTCAAACAAACGATCAATTATGCCTCGTCGAAAACAGCGATCATCTTTTGATCAAGTATCCGAGTTCGACAGAGGAAGGATAGTGGCCTACCGAGATTGTGGATTATCTTTCAGGGAAATCGGTAGTCGTGTTGGATGAAACCAAACAACTGTAATGCGGATATGTGATCGTTGGATGCAGGAGGGTACGACGGACCGGCGTGTTCGATCGCATCCACCTCAGCGCACCACTTCCCGTGATGACAGGCAAATTGTGCGCATGGCAGTGACGGATCGCTCAATCACATCACGAACCATAGCACACCACATGCAGTCTGTAACGCATCATCCAGTGTCTGCGCGTACCATTCGACGTCGTTTACAGCAGAGTGGTCTGTCCGCAAGACGTCCATTGCTTTGTCTACCCTTGACGCAGAACCACAAACGTCTCCGCCGCCAATGGTGCGATGACAGAAGGATGTGGACGGCAGAATGGAATGAAATTGTCTTTACTGACGAGTCACGCTTCTGTCTGCAACACCACGATGGTCGCATTCGAGTCTGGAGACACCGTGAAGACAGGATGCTGAACAGCTGCGTTATGCATCGACACACTGGTTCTGCACCGGGTATTATGGTATGGGGCGGTATTGGATATCACTCTCGCACACATCTAGTACGCTTTGCCGGTACTTTAAACAGCCAGTTCTACATCTCCGAGGTGTTGGAGCCAGTTGTCCTTCCTTACCTTCAGGACTTACCCACAGCCATATTTCAACAGGATAATGCGCGACCACACGTGGCACGCATTGTCCAACGGTTCTTCGTCAATCGCCAGATTGAATTGCTTCCCTGGCCGCCTCGCTCTCCGGATCTTTCGCCGATAGAAAACATGTGGTCCATGGTTGCTCTACGATTGACCCAGATTCCATCCCCAGCTGCCACAGCAGATCAACTTTGGCAACGTGTGGAAGCTGCTTGGTCTGCTGTACCCCAAGAACTCATCCAAAGTCTCTTTGAATCAATGCCGAGGCGTGTGGCAGCGGTGATCTCCAACAATGGCGGCTACTCTGGCTACTGATTTTGGCAGGATCCACACTTCACAGAAGTCTATAAATTTAATCATTTGATACTTGGTCAACATGTTATCTACAAAATAAATTTTGTTGTGATATCTCTTGTCTTTCTTGGTGTTGCAATTTGGGTGGCCAGCAGTGTATTTTATAAACATTCAACGTCAAACATTAATGAAACTCAAAAAGAAATATTCCTTACTTTCATGCAGAAGTTCTGCTCGTTGATATTTTTGTGAGCAAATTTTTCTATAACTTTCTCAGATAAACAAAGAATTATGTGTGATAATAACTTTCTCTATGATATCTTAATGCACTAGGAGAACTGCAAGTTAATTTAGTCTGTTATGATTCATTGAGGTCGTGAAAAATGGTTTTATTCGTATTAGAATGTTAAAACAAAGAAAAGCTTAAGCAATGATAAGGGAAACGGAGGGAGAGCTAACTAGAATTCTTTTAAACTTATTTTGAAACTTTTGAAAACCTTTAGGGAGATCGTCGCATTTTTAAATGCTTAGAAGGTGTTAGTGAATTTTTTCTAACTCATATTTCTTTAAATGGATAAATACCTCTAGACGATGTTGAAAAATTATTCCCATTAAAGAAAACTAATCTAATTGACTTTACGGCTATTTCTTTCAAGACCGAGGGATTTATCCCATCTCTCAGTTATTATACTGTGCTTAGGGAAAATATTGGATCAGATGTCTTCGAAGTCCATTGTGGGAGTCAGTTAGAACAGTATCATCATCACAAAGTTGTGAAATGAGATGAATATTCATATTAAATTTATCGAATACATCTTTTCAAATTCGTGCAGTTTGCTGCTATTTTTTCGTGAAAGGCAGTAAATATGATTAATCTTTTCACAGGTTATTTATTCTGAACATTGCGTAAGAGGACTAATTGAGATATAAAAGAAATATCAACAGTTGCAATAGCTAACAGCGATGCAAAATTACCATCATTAATTTCAGTTTTAATTTCAAGTATATATTATTTTGATATACACAATCAAAACACATTTTTTGAAGAGGTTTTACGCATTTAGTAAACCATTTGCATTGTTCAAATAATTATCTAGAAGGCTTTGAAAAATATATTAGTATGTCTAAAAACATGCCATATTTTTAAAATTGCTATTTCTTCATAATGGATCTTTGCAGGTAAAGCGTGAAACTCACATATTTTTAAAAATTCAATAACATGATTTTGAACGGGATTTTTCTTATCTGTTTACCGTATATGTCCTTGAATGATAACTAGGATCCTTCATCCCACTGCCCCAAAATGTTTACAGTTATTATTACGTGATTTGCTGATGTGGACCGTACTCATTTTATAATTTTTAACTCTTCTGTCTCAGGTCTGTAGAATCAATCACACTTCATTAGTTTTTATCTTCAGACAACAAGCAATGTAAACAATGTTCTTTACTAAACGAAAGCAACGGTGTCTTGTCATACAATTGCAAGGAAAAATATAAAAAATTCCCATTACTTTCCTTGATCGTAAAGTTTGAAACTGTTAAGGTCCCAGGCCCTTTATTTAAAGTTTTTCTTACAATCTCGGACTCAAAAAATGGTGCTCTTAATTGACCGTCCCCTGAATTCATTTTAAATCATAAGAGGTTATAAAATAGATTTTATCTCTTCATAATATAGTATACGTCATAAATAACAGAGTGGAGATAACAGAAAAGTAACTTTACTGTATGATTCCCTAATTTTCTTGCGAATTCAAATAAAATCAGAACCACACGGTCATCTTGTTTCCGGCATATATTTTTTTTACTATACCTCGAAAGTGTTGTAGGATTTGTTTTAATTTCTGCTTTGGGACCAGTGAAACTAACCTCGAAAATGACAAATTCTGAAAATAGTTAACGTTAAAATTGTAGAAATTACTAAATATATTACATGTATGAACCTTGTTATCCAGTGTATTCAAGCCCATTCATTTAGAACTGACAGTCACTTACGCCTGCGATGTGGCAGTACTACGGGAAAGATCCCTGCTGTTTTAGTAGAGTCTCGCTTCATCTATATATATAAAACAGTTCTGTAACTGACTGACTCACTGACTGACTGTGTGACATGCAACGCACAGACCAAACCGCTGGACCCAAAGGGCTGAAATTTTGCATGGCGATTCTTCTTATAGTGTAGGAGTGCAATAAGAAAGATTTTTAAAAAATTCTTCTGAGATTATTTTAAATAAATTTTTTGAGCTGGTTTTGCTACTTTTTTCAAGTTTGCATTAAAAATAATAATTTGAGGGTTATAAAATTTATATCACAAGAAAGATCATAAAAATTCCTTTAAAATGAGATCTTTTTCGAATCTTTACCTTAATTTTCTGAGTTTTGATGAATTTTTAAAGATTAATTTTTAAAATTTAATTTATTAAATGCTGATCACGTGATTTATTTTTCTGGTACTTTAAATAAGTTTATCGTCACGTGAATAACAACTAAATAGACAAAAAACATTCTTGCTAATGCGGCAGACGATTGGACTTTATCGAAAAAAATATTAAAATACAGTAAAAGATATTATGTTCCCCAAAACTGTACTATATTAACCGTACTATATTGTTTAGTATGTCCTATTGGATTTAATTTCAATATTTTCTTCTACATTATTTTGTCTATAAAAATATCCCTTATGATTTTTTTATAAATATATTTTTTTGTTTTCTTTTTCATCAATTGTATGCATTGATCGTCGTATTTATTATAAATAAATAAATATATATATATGTATATATATATGTATTTATTATAAATAAATAAATAAATAAATATATATATATATATATATATATATATATATATATATATATATATATATATATATATATATATATATATTTGGCATTAATTGCGTACATTGACCGTTGTATTTAATTTGAATGTACTCCGTAGCGAAGTGCGGGTTTTCAGCTAGTACTATCATAAAATATCTGTTGTAGCCTGGCTTAAAAGAGAAGAATTGCAGAATTATTTGTAATTATTTGGTCCGAAGTTTGTATCTCTATCAAGTGCCTCTAAATCAATGTTGAATGAGATAGATCTCGAAGCCTTATTCAGCATGTAATAAAGGAACTTTGCAATTCATGCTCACCGGATTTCATTCAGCTTGTTGAAACGTTATTTAAATTAACGAGACTCGATTTTCGGTTTATTTAATAAATTTCCCAATAAAAGCAACAAAATTAAAAAAAAATATTTTAAAGTTTTCTATTATTATCATTTTTTAAAACCTCCTTCTTTACAAACTTGTTTAGTTTTAAGGGAATCAACATCTAGCGCTTAATATGAGAGTATTTATGAATTTCCTTTATTATGTTTATTTACGCAAATAAACTACAGGAATCAACCTGAGGGCAGAATATTTCTGATTGATGAATGTGTTATAGATGGTAGTACTTTAGTAAATAATATGGTTTGTGTTTCCTATTTCATTCTTTGAGAAGAAAAACCTACTGCCTTAACATTCATTTCATCCTAAGTACGTTATAACAGCAACGCTTAGAATTGAAAGAGGGTAATGAATGGTTTTCAATTATATTCTTTAAAAGTGGAAAGGAAATATCCATGCACTAAATTTTATAGAAAGGGTTTTTGTACATATACGTTTTAAGTATAAAAAAGATTTTGCTTCACGATTAACGTTATATCCATGTTGGTTGATTTGCATCATAATAAAGATATGTGTTAAAAATGTGTTAAAAATAGCTTTTTTTATTTAAGGGAAAAGCAATTTATTGCAAATTAATATCTAAATACTTTTAAATCTTTTTCTCCACATATCTAAACATTACTTTAGCGTATTCAAACGTATAAAAGAGTAAAAATATGATACGATGTATAGAAATTAATTTGAACCTTTGATAATGGATATGATACAAAGAAATAATAGAAATAATTATTTTTTAAATTGACCAAATCAAACAAGTACGAAGTTTTGAAATCAGAAAACGTTAGTGACTAATAGCGTAATTAAAATTGGATGAATATTCTATTTCAGACGAAAACAACAAGTAAAAAGCTCTGTCTGACTAACCACTGCAAGACAAATTAATATAAGTACGTAAAACTCATTTCATTATCTCTCATAAAAATGAAGGTTTTTTTAAATAAGCAGCAATTTGCTTGGTATGCCTTATCTTCGGAACCTCTTCTGAAATTAACCACACGGAGCATTCTAACAGATGTAGAAAGGAAGAAAATAGGGAATTTTCTCTCCTAGTTTTTCCCTTTCTTTGAATTTAACTGAAGGCCTGGCAGTCATCAGTTGATTTCCACTAAGATCGAACGAAGTCGAGATCCATTTCTCATCGTTACGAGCAAAAGTTTTTGCTCAGATGGTGTCAGATGGTGGAGATAGTGCAGCAGAGCAGACATAGGGTGTTTGTCTGCCGTATTACGGTAAATCCTTGGTAAAAAAATAACTAATCGAGTCATTTGCTTCCTCCCATACACAAGAGTTTAACGAGTAAGGTCATTCTTCACATAACAGAAAACTGTATTCGGTAATAATTTTTAATAAGTTTTGGTGATGAAATTACATTTCCCAGGCAATAACTCTTTTCGATATTTAAATGATTTGTATACTTAACTAATTGGTTAAAATGGTAAAAATACAAACACTAGTTGGCTTTTCATTCTGTTTTGTCTCATTGAGTTTAAGAAACATCAGGTCAAAATCTCTAAAAGAGAAAGAAAGCTTTGTTATTAAAAGAATTGGCTATGCATTTTCTTAAATGCATCAACTGAAAAATATATTATATTTCCTTATATATTTACATAAAATAAAACAGACAAAATGAAAAACCTACTTTTGCCTGATAGAAAATACGTTTGATGAGCTTTTATGTAAATTATTATTATCAATGAAATCTTAAAATGATATGATATTATGGTATTTCAACTCACAGCTTAAGAGATTTATTGTACAATTTTAATATTTGCAACCATTTCTAGTGTATGAATACAGATTTAAAAGAAAGTGATTTAAGTTTTATCGGTCACTTGATAAATAAATTTTGAATATTTAATTCCTTATTAACTCAGTTTCAGAAATTTCTAATCATAAATTTTTACCATGAATGAAGTACTTCCTAATTTCATTGATATAAGTTTAACATGATAGAATATCCATTTTTATTTTTCTTACAGTTGCATAATCAAAGTTATAAATATTTCATCTGTAACTGTGATTACTTGCCTGATGATTATTTAAAAGATGACAGGTTGGATAAAACATTTGGAAGGCATTTAAAAAAAACACTTAGATCTCACGCCAATAAATGGTAACTCCTACATTTTTCGACCTAGAAGTAATATATTCTTCTGGGTCTTGATTTTAGATACTCTAATTGAACAAAAGAAAATAGAAAAAAAGCACGTTCATATGAAAATTTTTCAGCAGATTTTAATATCAAAGTAATATAAAAGAAATGTACTATATATAATGTGGCATTAAATGTAAAACAGTCACAATGTAAAACAAAATGTAAACACAAAAAGTGTTCCATATTATAAGTGGAACATTTATATATTTTTTTTTTTTGTTACCCGGACAAAAATTAGACCTATTTCCCAAAATGAATGTCACTTGTCCATGCAATTATTCTATCGTTTTTCAAGAGAATATTTTAAACTTTTTTACGCTGTAAAGCTATGACTAAAAGCATTGTATTTAATTAGAAAAAAATAATTATCATATGAATATTTTATTACAGTAATCTCTAAAGAACGTTGGTGATAAAACTTCACATACAATTATGAAAAAGTTATTTATTTAGATTTCATTCTATTTTAATTTTAGTCACTTTAGCTTCTACTTTAAATTTTGTACTTTGCTATTTTAATAATAACAATAATATATATATATATATATATATATATATATATATATATATAACACGAATATTTTTTCAGTCTAAAATTCCTACGCATTTAAATGCAAAAATTATGTTTTGGTTTCCAAATTAGTGTTTTAATTACTGTTTTTACTGAAACGTGCATCCTCTAATTATAACAATATTATCAAGTAATAACAACAACGAACTGAGATATATGAATAGCAGCATTAACGTTAAGCTTGAATACTGTAGTTCTCTGAGCATCGGCCTGAAGTATCGCAAACGTAAAGAATATTTGACTGCAAGAGTGGTATGTTTACAGTGAAAATGATTCTACAGGAATTTAGTTTAAATTCGAAAACACGCTGAATGACATTTGAAAAAAATAACATAAAAAAAGGTGGCCATGGATAAAACTAAAACAAAATATTTAAAATGTCATTAGATATAATATTAATTTTGTGAATATCTGTCAGTTTTTCTCTAACTTAAAAAAATAAGATTTTTACTTCTTTTGTTTGTTGGTCTAGAATTTTTCCTAAAAGAGGAGTAAAAATTTTAAATTTCATGTCTGCACTTAAAATACAGACATACATGCATACATACATACATACATATATTATATATATATATATATTATACTCATTAATTAATAATAAATAATGATATTTTACTCTAAGTAATAATAATAGTAATACATATTTAATTTAGGTTTATTTGTCCTATAACACAGTCTACATAGTAAGTCTGCATCTGTGTATCCATTAACTCCATGGTTGCAAGGTTTGTGACGTTAGTCTTCTTGTGGTTTCCTACTCTTAACTTTGTCTAGCGCCAGGATTGGTGTTCTTTGATTGAGCAACTTTTTATTGTTTCTTATGGATTATACGGTGTCTAAGTATGTTTATTGGTTAGATCATGCTTATCAGAAACAATCCATTGGTTTTTAGACAGTATCGGTACCGCTGATGAAGAGATGCTGTCTAAAACCTTTTTAATGCTTATCTTTTCATGTTTTTAGTTCCTGGCTGCAAGTAGTAATAGAGTTTATGCTGGTTTTTCACTTTCAACTTAGTCTTATATATATATATATATATATATATATATATATATATATATATATATATATATATACATATATATATATTAATTTGAGGGTTATCTTCCCTTTTTCCTAAACTAGCCTAAAATCTCTTTTTTTTAACAGAGGAAATTTTTTTGCGTTGTCCTTTTTTTTCCTTTTTGAAGTATAAACATAAATATTTTACGTGTTTCAAAATTCAGTATCCTGATTTGAACATGGGAAAAGACAATAATTTCCCAGTTAAGTTCATATAACCAGGACAATCAGTGGTACTAATCTTCTAAGCACACCATGTTTACCACTTTTATATCAAACTAGGTGACCCGGAAATGCTTCGCTAATGCTAGATTTGAGTATATATATGTAGATTAAATGAATCTAATTGAAAGTTTGATATCAATTATTGTATTTAGTTGAAAGTAGAAATTTACATACATATTATAATTTTTGTGTTTCGGATTGCATAAATTGTAATTACTGTTTTATTCTATTTTAAGTTCATTGCAATTATCTTGGATATGCAATGTTTTTGGTGATTACATTTGGCATATATCGTTTTACTACACGGGAGCATGGAAATTTTTCCATCAGGTAAACATGGATTCTCCAAATTCAATCCACATACTTGCAATGCCCACTTTGTGACTTGTTTATCGTTATTCCAAAAGCCAGTTTAATTGGAAATTGCAATCATTTGAATAGGAATTTCATATCTGTTAGTATCATTGATATACGTAGTATTATCACATCCTCTCCTTTGAATTTACCACTTAAAATTGTTGCTTTAATTACATTTTTTAATAATCTCTTGACTGCCAATCTGGTACCATTGCAAAGACGGGGTGTGTCAATGTTTCTAAGAAGAATGATAGGAACACAAACATTCAGATTAATGTTGTGTGGTAGCAATCCATATAAATCAAGTGAATTTAAGAATTCAGTTGGATAATTTACTGTAGTGGCGCACCCAGGATTTATTATTGGGGGGGGGGAGCGAGTTGAACGGATAAAAATATTTATAATGCAAATTCAATATTCATAATGTAATTTCTATTTCTTTGGGGGGAGGGGTTCCCTTGGCCAACCCCCTGGGTGCACCCCTGATTTACTTCTTCATCTTGATCTGTAACAGTATATATTGATATGTAAGTAGCTGTTTCTCCTGGTAACGTACAGAGCTTACAGATAGCATGTCTTCTTATGTGGGATGTCAGAAAACACTCTCGCTCCTTCAAGACTCAGAGGTCATGACCTTACACCTCGCCTCCCTCACAGGAATGTTGAACATCTATATGAGAGAGGTGGATATCAGGGGTTGTTAGTTGCTGCCAGCCGTATGTTTTGTTTGAAAGTAGAAGGTTCATAGATAATATCTGAACAGACATCGAACGAAAAATATTTTTAACTTTCTTTCTACTGGTCGGATCGAGGATTTCAATAGCTTTAAACCCTCTCGGGACAAAACGGACCATTTTGCAAAAAACCGCGTGCAAATCGTTTCAGTAGTTTTTTAGTCTATAGAGGACACATATACGGACATTGCCTTATATATATATATATATATATATATATATATATATATATATATATATATATATATATATATATATATATATATATATATATATATATATAGATAGATAGATAGATAATAGTTTATTAGATTTCTTAAAAAGGACCGTGGTGGCCTTGTGGTACAGCGCGCTGGCTTTCTGTGCTGAGATTGCTGGGATCGAATCCCGGCGAAGCGCCACTAAAATGCCTCCGTTCACGTCGTTCCTTCATAGGGGGTAATGCTGGTCCGCTATATGGTGCCCCTATAATAAAATGGCCAGCAAAACTGCAGTGAAGTATAGGCGAATGTCTTCACGACAAGTGCCTCCACATTGGTTAAAAAAAAAAGATTTTATAAAAATGATATGAATCTTTTTCAAATTTTCAAGAATTTATTAACTGTATTTTTGAGTACATAGGGTGACTCTTAAATGAATGCGTTTGAAAATTTTGCAATCTTCGGTAAGAAATTCTAGAGTGACAAATATAACGATAAAGAACTAAAATGAAGATTATATATCATTGGTCTTTCCTGTGCTGAATTTTGAAACTAAGCTCTGTGTAAATACTAGCTGAAAACCCGTACTTCGCTACGGAGTACATTCAAGTAAAATACAACGTTCAATGTATGCAATTAATGACTAAAATATGTATATATTATATATATTTATAATAAATACAACGATCAATGTATGCAATTGATGTAAAAAAACGAAAAAATATATTTATAAGAAAATCGTAACGGATATTTTTATAGACAAAATAATGTAGAAGAAAAATTAGATTCTATTTGTTCTATTAGATTTAACCATTTTTTGGTTAAATCTAATAGAACATACTAAAGAATATAGTACATTTAATATAGTACAGTTTGAGGAACATTTCTTTTACTGTATGTTAATATTTTTTTGTATAATGTTCAATCGTCTGCCACTTTAGCAATAAATTTTTTTTGTCTATTTCGTTGATATGCACTTGACACAAAATTAAAAGAAAAGAAATCACGTGATCAGCATTTGATAAATTAAATTCTAAAAATTAATCTTTAAAAATTCACCAAAAATCAGAAAATGGAGGTAAAGATTCGAACAAGATTTCATTTTAAAGGAATTTTTATGATGTTTCTCGTGATATAAATTAAATTTTTTAACTCTCGGATTATTATTTTCAATGCAAACTTTAAAGAATGTTACAAAAACAGCTTAAAAATTTAATTGAAAAAAATCTAAGAAGAATTTTTCAAAAATCTCTCTTAGTGCACCCTTACACTATAAGAAGAATCGCCATGCAAAATTTCAGCCCATTATGTCCAGTGGTTTGGTCTGTGCGGTATATGTCAGTCAGTCAGTTACGGAACTTTTATATATATATATATATATATATATATATATATATATATATATATATATATATATATATAGATAGATAGATAGATAGATAGTAGAATCCATTTCTATGCATGTATGCTTTTGAATCAAGGTTCTTAATATTTTCTGTTAATATGTGCAAAAACAAAATACCACACAACATGTATTAACTGAATCGATATAAAATGCTTTCCAACAGAATACAATTATGTTCTTAATAGACCTGAAAAATTTGTGTATGGTGCCAGCGTCAACTTCCTTAACTTAAAAAGAGAGGCACCGTGAAACCTTCTTTAGAAATAAATCTGACTGATACACAGAACTTTGAATACAATAACAATTTTTGAAGCTGCTTTATTGCTAGCACTTTATTCCTATGAAATGTTCACCGGAATTGTAGATTCTAAGTGATATAATGATTTAATTTAACATTCGGTGTAATTGCGTTACATACAATTGCGCATTTTCTCACTATTTACCACATTGCCTCTACATAATTAAAGGAGTACTTTGAAAAGGAAATTATTTCTTGTAATTCAATATTAGGCTTTCTTGACTTTCAGAAAAATAAATCAAAATTTTAAATTCTAAAATAAACATTCACTCGATTTACTGAGCTGACATTCCAAATTACGCAAAAATGATTTATATCTACGCTATTTTAATTCGAAAATTGTAGAGCTCAATTAAAATATGTAGTTTCTGTTTAGTTATATATTTTACATGTTCATTTTTAATTCAAGGGATAATGAAGTCAGATATATTACTTTTAACAGATGTACTAAAACAAAACTATAGTTTAAGTATAAGAGTTTCTAACATAAAATCAAAACTTAATGGCTAATAATTTACAATTAAAAAATTTACAGTTGAAAAATTAAAATTCAACATTTGATTAAAATCACTGTAGCATTTCTTAAGCAACTGCAGTACTGACTCTTAGACACTAAAAATGAAAAATAAGTATACAGTTAAAAAAGTTTTATTATTAGAATTTAACTTACATCTACTTACATTAACTTACTTTACTTAACTAACATCTGTTCAAATTTTATTTCTGAATCTAAAAACATAGAGATAATATAAATAGACTTTCTTAAGCAAATGCAATATTAACACTTAGACAATAAATATACAAAATAAGTGTATAGTTAAAAAATTATAATTAGAATTTAACATTTCAAGTTTTATTTCTGAATGTAGAAAAAATAGAAAAAGTATAGAAACTATATGTGACAAAACTGATACAAATATGTTTTACCACATCTTCTTTATTTATCAAGTCTGTTTTTAAACACTAAGGAAGAAATCAATTATATATAGACTAAGTTTGAAAATATATGGGATACGTTTTGATACTTTGTTTTACCAGTCGTAACTTTCTGATATCAAGAGTCAACAAATATGAGCAAATGGAGGTAACGAAGAGAAACGTTAAATATTTATTATAAATAACTTATTCGTGAATTTCGAAAGCTGAAATAGCTTCCTCCTTCAGGAATAGAGAGCTACAGAACGTCTGCCTGTTAAGTAAAGGCAGGCAAAATTCTCATTTTTCCAGAGTATAGAGTTTGTTTTTAAACTATTTGTTATAATATTTTAAGGTTCGGTTTTTGTGACTTGTTTGTGCTAGTTTTAGTCCCATATTTCCAACTAATACGTGACCACCAACAATGTGTTAATGATAGGCTCTGTTTTATTATCTACTTAGGGTTAAAAATAACTTGGTTTTTACATGTTAAATCTCTCTTAACATAGACTGTCAGGGCTCCGTTGACCTGACCACGCAGCGAGTCACACAAATCATGACGTCGACAAGCAGTAGAGTGGTAACTCGACTTACGAGTGTCTCGACTTACGAGTTTTTCGAGATACGAGCATTCTATTGCCAGATTTTTTGCTTCGAGTTACGTGCTATAATTCGGGTTACGAGCAAGCCTTAGATACCCCACCGCTAGTTTGCGCAGCGAACGCCATGTTACGTGCTCATCAAATGAGAACCCGAGAAGCATATAATATTTTCAACCATTATGTACAATTATTGTACAATTGTATAATATTATTATAAGACTACTATCTAGTCTTAAACCGAGAGATTAACACTCAACAATTATCACCCGGGCAGCTTGCTTTGTCCACACTTGAGTCATCATCCGAAACCTAACAGCGTCCAATATCTCTCACAGAGAAATAGCTTCTCCCACAGAGAAATAGCCCTTTCCCACACTGGAACCCCCAATGGGGTCTAGGGGATGGGATGGCTTTGGTTAAAAATCAAGGAATAAGATTTAATTATACAGTTCCTCCTCTTACATCAGCATCTTTAAGTTTGATCTGCAAGGTATATGTTGTACATTACACTTAATAATACAAGTTTATTGCAGTATATTCTATTTTATTGCGTTTTTATACACTGTTCAAGATTTATAAGCACATTTCTCTTATTTAGAAACATGTAACAAAAAATTGTGGTGTTTGGGGGGAGCCCGGAACGAACTAATGGCTTTTCCATTCATTTCAATGGGGAAACTGATTCGAGTTACGAGTATTTCGAGTTACGAGCTCCGTCATGGAACGAATTAAACTCATAAGTCGAGGCACCACTGCATTTCCGTCCATCGTACTAATAGAGCACTAGCGTTTGCATACAAATTATGAAAATAATTTGATTAATTGTAGAGAAAATATTTGAATGTCTGTCTTGAATATTTTTAAAGATATGAATCAGTGCTTTAACCTTTCACTTCATTTCAATTTATTTTAAAATATTAGCTGATTAACCAAAGTGGGAGATTTTTCAGGGTTATGTTATAATTACTTAATTAATATCATTTTGGAGAATGCGTAATTAATTAGAAATTCCTGTGTTTAAGAATAAAACAAATTGTGTATAAATGGCTGGCACTATGCTTAAATAATGCTGAAACCCTTTTAACATAAATTCTCCTAATTAAAAGAAAGTATGTATGCAACATACAGTTTATATGATGAAACTGAATTCTTAACAGGGTGCACGTTTAATATATCCATTCTAATAGAACAGAAAACAGAGAATTACGTTGACAAATGTATTGTATGAATTTTACAAGATGAATAATTTTGAGCACTTACATTAGCGTAACTGAAACAAAAAAATTACGCTTTTACGTGAAAAGGCATTTTTTAAAACAGACGAGGGTAATACCTTTTATTCAAAGACAATAATTTACCACAAAAGGATACAGAAACTTAAAAAATAGATTGCAATGGCAAAAGAAGGCAGTTAGACTTTGTAACTAATTTTAGAAGGAACCAAGTTAAAAATTATTTGCCTAGTAAAATCCACAGCAAAACCACGGTGTCATATGACGGTAAGGGTAATGTCCAAGTAATCGTCTGTCGCATTGGAGAAGACTTGATCAGGTGGGCGAGAAAATTATCAATCCTCAACAAAAAGTCTTCAAATATTTTTATTATATGTGTTATTGAGGAAATCCTATTGATTGATCCCAACCAATATGATTGTCAGAATAAATTCCATGGAATATAGCCGCAGATTTTATCTATGGTATAGTGTCAAGAAATTTTTGTCTTATTCCGTTTGAATCATGAAACACAAAATTATGAAAGCTGATGATTATTATTAACATTTTTTTGATATTCATCTATAACATTATATTATATTTTTTAATTTAATAATAAAATGAAGAAAAATAGAGATATATTAAGTACAGATTATCCTCCAGTATAATCCTATCCTAACCTAAACTAACATAAATAATCAAGCATGGATCTTTAAAGTCCAGTATTATTTGATGGATTGGGCATATATAGATTTTTATTCAGCCTATCCTACATATTCTTGATACATATAGAACAAACATTTATTTTAATTCACTATTAGTTCAATGTATATCAATAAATCAAATATGAATTTTGATCCTGTATTTTCGTATCAATACTAAAATGGATACAGGTGGATCAAACTTTAAATTTCATCCAATTTATATAAAGTTTTTTTCTGCGAGGCTTGGGAAATTCCGATCTGCAGTTGGATGTTTGAGCCAATCAAGCTAACATACCAATGTGAAGATGTCTATCTTTGAATGGCTTTGTTCATAAATTATAAACAAGTCTAGATCTTAAAGCACTGTTATCCAAGATGTATCACATTTACATTTAAAAGAACACAATTAGATAAAATTAAGGTTTCAGTTCAGAAGTATCCTATTTATATTTAAACTAAGTCTGGAGAAAATTCAGAATTACAAGTGAAATTTCGGTGATTGCACCTGCATATTTTAATTACGCATGTAAATTCTACAGCAGTTGCATAACTACAGCGTCTGATAACTTCATACGTATGCTACTTTCTGCTTCTCAAAACAGGATTTATTTTCATTGAAATAGGCAATAATTTTCTAAATCATTTTCACAATTTAATAATCCCTTTTTATAAGCAGTATATATATTGGGGAATGATATTTATCATGCAGAAAAAAATCATTTTGAGAGTAAAAAATAAGAGAATATTTTTATTTATAGTAAAAGTTTTAATCCAAAGAACTTTCTTTCCACGCTCATATGTGATCGGAATATTACTTTCTTCAAAACAATAGCAAATGTTTTCTAAATTTTCCAGACATGTGTCTACATCATTCCGAGCATTTTATAGTTGAGGTTGTATTTGCGCATATATATATGAAGAAGCTAGCTGAAAACCCGTACTTCGCTATGGAGTACATTCAAATTAAATACAACGGTCAATGTTTGCAATTAATGCTAAAATTATGTATAAATATATTTATAATAAACACAACGATCAATGTATGCAATTGGTTTAAAAAAATATATTTATAAAAAAACGTAACGGATATTTTTATAAACAAAATTATGTAGAAAAAAATATTCAAATTAAATATAATAGAACATACTAAAGAATATAGTACAGTTAATATAGTACAGTTTGAGGAACATATCTTTTACTGTATTTTAATATTTTTTTGGCTAATTTCCAATCGTCTGCCGCATTAGCAAGAAATAAAAATATTTTTTTGTCTATTTCGTTGTTATGCACATGACGATTAATTAATTTAAAGTACCACTCAAAGAAATCACGTGATCAGCATTTAATAAATTAAATTCTAAAAATTAATCTTTAAAAATTCACCAAAAATCAGAAAATGAAGGTAAAGATTCGAAAAGGATTTCATTTTAAAGTAATTTTTATGGTCTTTCTCGTGATATAAATTTTATAACCCTCAAATTGTTAATTTAAATGCAAAATTTAAAGAATGTTACAAAAACAGCTTAAAAATTTAATTTTGAAAAATCTAAGAAGAATTTTTCAAAAATCTTTCTTAGTGCACCCCTACACTATAAGAAGAATCACCATGCAAAATTTCAGCCCTTTAGGTCCAGCGGTTTGGTCTGTGCGTTGTCTGTCAGTCAGCCAGTTACGGAACTGTTTTATATATATAGATAATATTTATATAAACGTGATGGTGAGGTGTTTTTCAAAAGGGAAAATGTAAGAATAGTATTAGCCCGTATAACTCTTCGTTTTTCTCTTGCTTGAGGAGCAAATATCAATTTCTTTAATTTTTTATTAATGATTGTAGTATTTTAAAATGTCTAACCATATTAGATAATGAAAACTTCATATTTTTTTACTTCAATATAAATAATTGCAATTAAAATCTTGATTTAATATTGTATCACATATGAAAATAGATCGATAGAAGAATTTTTGTGCATTTCATTCCTCGATATATTATATGCATTTACGTTTTCCGGCAGTATATCTCAATGACCAAGATTTTTATAGGACGTATACATATGAATAGGAACAGTTTCTGAGGAACTCTCTCTCTCAAATAGATACGAAAGTTTATCAAAAGGTTTACATTAGCGCATTCCAAATTCAACCGCAGATGTCAGTTCTATAACGTTGGAACTAATCGTATTCAAATTCAGAATTCCTATTTTCCCTCCTCTATCCAGTGATGTAGTTACCATGTGCGGGACTGTAAAGGAAGAAAGGTTAAAAACTACGTTCTACCAAATACACTACTGAGTTTTGTTCCACGTTGCTAATGATTTTTGTAGAAGCGCTGAATGTTATAATCCACCGCGGTGTGTGGTCGAAAGACGGTCAATAATAAAACTCTTATAAAAGCTTCAGGGGCAAAAAATAAAGGCTTGAACACTAAGGTGGCGTAAAAGAAAAGCCGTCTGTGTGGCCATTTATAGCGATCAAAAGACTATAAATATTGCAAGATAGATGGTGACGTTATTTTATGGCACACAATAAAACTTTCAGATAATGGTCAAAGTTGTATTTCAAAGGAAAATTATGGTGCGGAGGTACTTGGTAGACTCTGAACAGAAGCAGTGAAATAAGGGACCAATTGGAGCAGGAACTGCTAAGAGAAAAGCAGCCCACTGTCCAATGAGAGAAATGGGGGGGGGGGCAAAATGGCCCGCCCCGGTAAACGATCAACAGCCCCTCCAAGAAAATAAACGAGAGAAGGTCGACAGATTGCGCTTGCTATTCCCTAGATCGCGGACGATATAGAGTGCCGATTGAACTGTCTCGGAGTCTAGCGGAAGTTCCTGGAATCCAACAGGATGCTGCTGAATATGACATGATATGGGCCCCTGTCAACGAAGTCATTTCATCGCTGTATTCTTTAACAGTAGTAAGTGCCTAACGATAGATCCTAGAAATAATTACTTTGACCAAATAGTGTGTCTCTGCTTCTGATTCCTCATGTGTTAAATGATAATATTAAGGGGAATCTTATTCTGTTATTATTTACACTTTAAAAGAATTTTTAGCATTGTCAAATAAATGTATGATAAAGGCCAATTCTCCGTGTTTCCTTGCTTGCCCCAACACATGCACGCATGCATTTTTTTAAGGTTATTTTACAACCTATAATTTTGCCTGGTAGATGGGTTATGTTTATTTGGTTGAAGGATGTGTTTATTTGATTGTACATTTTAGAAGCGAGAGGCTTAATAAAACTTAGTTTATTGTATTAAAAAAAGAAGGCAATATTTTATTCTCGGATGGTAGATCCTTCATAATCCTAGAAACTCGGATAATGGTGGATGAATAGATTTACCACCAACATATAACAATCATGAATAAAAACTTCAATTGCTATTTGAGAAGTATGTATTTGCTTAGAAAACAATTGTAGTACATAGTAAAAAAATATTTTAAAACAATTAACTATTATGTTAAGCAGC
Organism: Dolomedes plantarius; assembly: GCA_907164885.2. Lineage (NCBI taxonomy): Eukaryota > Metazoa > Arthropoda > Arachnida > Araneae > Dolomedidae > Dolomedes > Dolomedes plantarius. The sequence continues at coordinate 146,452,800 of OU015495.1, forward strand.
TATCGGCTGCATTGAAGATAATGCATGTAAATAAATAACACAGATCTTTCAAACATTTTAGCGATTATCCAGATTTTTGTAAAACCTTAAACCGCACACTCGTCGTTCATTAACCGTTGAGAGCTACTTTTTCAGAGATACCTTTTACCTGAGGCATAAATTTAAGAGTATAATTATAATAAGCAATGCCGGATGTATTATTACGCGTTAGAAAAAAAAATTGGCATGATTTTAATCCAAATCCCCACTCCATCCCCGTGCTGTGGGAAAAATTCCGCAAACGGTCTGGAGGTGGCCGGGGTGTGGTGAGAGGGGTCTCTCTCTCTTTGCAGAGCGCCGCCCGAGCGAGCGGGAGAAAACTTTCGCTCCCCCAGAGTGTCTCCGGAGCTGGGCGGGGACGGACGCGTGGTGCGACCGGCAGACGATATGGTGACGATGGTACCCCCTCCCGTCGCCTCCGCGATGCCGCACTGCCTCCATCTGTTGCTGGCGCTCGCCGTGTCCGCAGGTAAGGGCTCTCTCTCTCTGTGTATCGCCCGCAAGGCGCGTCCGGCAAAAATCCCGCGCCGCACTCGGCAAAAAAGAAAGGGAATTTCGAGCCTCCGGCGGTTTATTAATACACTGTACACACCTCGTTGACGGACAGCGTGTTGTTCTCTGTGGGTATTGACATTCCGTGGCACGACGTTTTTATATGGGGAGAATTATCACCTCTGATACGTTTTTGTACGGTTGTGGGATACGTATATGGATCTTGAAGAGGAACATCTCACATCCTATTAATTAAGTTATATGTTTTCTTCCACATTTCCCTGACCATTTTCTCTGTTTATATACATATATTCATACAGTTAAAAAAATATCTCAATCCTTTTTCCCAAAAGTAGAGGTAAGGGTCCTGGTTTTTGTGGGGTTTTCACCGTAAAGGATGATTAAATACTCTGAAAGGAGAAATTTACCGTCCCTGTAGATACTTTTTATGTGTCCTACTTATAATTCTTTAATATGTGTTCTTTATATCATCGTTATGGCAGATGTTGATATGTCCGAAAAGTTAAATTTTGTGTTTTAAGTTGATATATCACACTTAAAATTGGTTCTTTAACGTGGCGAAAGCTGATAATGGAATTATGAAATAATACTAAGTTATTCGCACTGGCAAATGCTGCTATGTATAAAAGAGGTAATACGTGGTCCCTAATTGAATACTTTAGTTGACGGACAGCGTGTTGTTCTCTGTGGGTTTTGGCATTCCGTGGTATGGCGTTTTTATATGGAGAGAATTATCACCTCTGATACGTTTTTGCACGGTTGTGGGATACGTATATTGATCTTAAAGAGGAACTCTCACAGCCTATTAATTATGTTTTATGTTTTCTTCCACATTTCCCTGCCCATTTTCTCTGTTTGTTTATATATATATATATATATATATATATATATATATATATATATATATACATATATATATATATACATACATACATACAGCCCCCCCCCCCAAAAAAAAAAAAAAACTCAATCTTTTTTCCCAGGGGTGGTTTAAGGGTCCTGGTTATTGTGGGGTTTTTACTGCAAAGGATGATGTAATACTCAAAAAGAAACAATTTATCGTCCCTGTACATTCTTTATATCTGCCCTACATATAATTCTTTGATATGTGTTCTTTATATCTGTGGCGTTATGTCAGATGTTGATATGTCTGAAAAATTAAATTTTATGTTTTAATTGATATGTCACACATAAAATTGGTTCTTTAATGTGGCGAAAGCTGATAGTGGAATTATGAAATAATACTAAGTTATTCGTATTGGCAAATGCTGTTATGCATAAAGGATGTAATACTGTACTTGGTCCCTAAAGGAATATTTTAGTCCCTAATTTAAAATTTCACTGAAGACCAGCCACATGCTTGAGGTTGAATATGAGTATTAACTAAAGAATATTTGGACTGAAAAACTTAATTGAGCGATTTTATATTTCACAATAAAAGTCACTTTTTTATTTTGACGAAAACATGAAAAAATGACATATCAACATTCTTCCATAATGCCACAGATATGTGTCTTACATATAATTCTTTCTCTACATACCGGTATCTTGAAACAAAAGTTAATTAAAAAAATTATGAAAAATAAATAACGCATTTCATATGACTTTGTAAATGTATAAATTTTAGCACTTGTTTTTAAGTACTTATTTTAATTTCATATTTTTCTCAAATATTTACTTACACACGTGTAAACGAGCAGATGTAAATTAAATCGCCAGAAAACTGAAAATTCATAAAAATAATTAAAGGAAACTTAGTTGCTAGCTGAACAAAACGCAGTTTATTTTCTAAAAAATTAATAAACAAAGCTCCAAACAATGTAGCACTATCATGATTAAAGGAAGAAATTATGTACTTGCATTTGCATGTGTATTTATATTTGGGTGGTGGCAGTTTCTAGATAAAATTTTTAAGTGAGAGTGATTTTATATTTTGCAAAGAACGATGAAGTAATCCAAGAAAGAGAAGTTTCCCGTCCAGTTTATTTTTTTTATATGTGATACATATATTTAATTAGTAGAGAGTTCGTACTGTAAGTGTGATGATGTAAAGATTACAGAGAAAAAGACTGTCGTAATGATTTTTTATGCAATTAGGAACTGTTTGTTTTGATATTCACAGAGAGTATTCCCGACACATAACTGCACACATAGGTTTTCTTTAGGACATGTATTAATTTTTACTTTGTGCGCATAAAAATGATGAGAAATAAGGAAGGTTTTATAAAATGTATTGTAGTATTCGTGAGGCAGTGTGTAAATAGATATAAAGAATTCCGAATCTTTATTGTTTAAATAACTAATTTAACATATCTGTGTTTTGTATTGGAAAATTAATTAGAGGTACAATAAATTATAAGTCTTGTTGGTATTACAAGTTATTCACGAATTTTATCATTACATTGAGAAGTAAAGACATTTATCTCTAAGAATTAAAAAAATATCATTTACATTGAACAAATATCATTATCATCTACATAATTTACATTGTAAATATACAACAAAATTAACTGATTCATGAAAAGTAAAAAAAAAATTAATTTGGTGTAAATTATTTGATTCTATAGCCGCCCGGTGGTCATACACATTCTCAATAACCTGTAGATATTGCGAGAAAAATTCCACTCATCTGGAGAAAATTCATAAATTTCACTGATTAGGAAAAATTGCATGTGCGTTAATTGAATCGATCTGAAAAAATTCTTGTAGATTATAGGCTTGCTAGTGCAACAAATAATTTCGAGCGCTCGCAGTTCAGTGCAATTTATTTCAAAGAAAGCTATCTCGTCCATAATCACATAAGTAGCTTTTCGACTCAAGAGTGAATCAAAATAATCCCTGAAAGTACTTTTAATGTCATTTTAAAAATTTCAAGCCTTTTCTGGTATTAATAGTTTAAAAGACATACTCATAACATTTTGATACGAGAAGGACTCAAACGAATACACATTTACGTAATACAAGTAAGAAGTGTGTATGTTGACTCTACGTTGTCGATCATTAACATGTCAATTTACAGTTGTATTTATTGTAACAAATAACAATGCTAAGTTTGACAACAGGATGACATTTTAAACAAAATGTCAGGATATAACTCCTAAAATCATGGAGTACCTCAAACTGTGATGATATTAACTGAAATTTAAAGAGAACAGAAATTAAGATATCCAAAAATAAGAATGCAAAAATCACCGGAGCATTGAGAGGAAGCATGAGTATGACGTGCGGAATATATATATATATATATATATATATATATATATATATATATATATATATATATATATATATATATATATATCTGTGTTTGTGTGTATGTTTCAAATAATCCTTTAACAGTCATGATATTTATTTATGACGTAAATATCAATTATTGTACTAGTAAGTTCGCATTTTTGTTAAAATCATCTCATACTTTTATTAACTCTGTTGAATTTTAAGGAATTTGACATTATCTGTGTGTTGCAGGAGGTCTTTTACTAGACCTATGATAAATACTACACATTTATTGCTTGGTGATTTAAAGAACCTTATTTTATAAACGTAAGTCCTTGTCATGTTAAATCTTTAGTTGCGTTGAGACAAAACTTTTATGCGCTTAAATATGACATCTTGTAGCAAAATATTACGACATAATTCAGACTAGAACAGTGGGATATGCTGCGTAAAATTGTTACTGCTGTAAATAAATATATCATGAAGTCGTGTTTTTTTACCGAATATATGTGTAATCTGACGTGACAAAGGTGTCAAGAACTTTTTTTAACCTTTATAAATCTTATTTTTCAGTTTAAGTTATGAAAGTCTGTACGTCTTAAAGTTTTTTTTAAGATTGCTTTAGTTTGCTTGACTTGTATAAACTATGCATAGTTTTAAGTTTACTACTACGTAAACACGTTATTTTAAAAGTGCCTTTTCCATATGAAAGAAATATGCTTAAAATTCATATTCTATTGACATTTATTACATTCTTAATATATTTTTTAATATGTTTGTTGTTAAAGGATTACGAAATTTTGAACCTAGTATTATTTAAGATTTTCATACGTTTAAGATTTTCATAAGTTACATTAAGAACTGAAAAAAAATCACTAAATGTTTAAAAGAATTTAGAATTTGCCTTTCTCTTTGCTTGGTAACATAACGAAACGTAATTCTTGATTGTCTGTAAATTTTTTTGAATATTCTTAATTAAATTTGAAAAAAAAGACCATTTATTAAAAAATATTAAAAATATGTGCTTGAGTCATAATTATCTTTTATGTTCTTGCTACATTGAATTCGTTATTCATTATAAACTTTTTACCTAGCGTTATACATTGACATTTGGGTATATTAACACGTGTAAGGTGAATGACAAATTAACTGAAATAATGATCGATTAGTTAGCACAAGTGTAGGGAAGAAGTCCTTTAAAAATATCAGTGCTAATCATAAAAATAAAATAATGAAAACCGAATAAAACCAACTACTGTTTAGATGGTGTTCTAACACAAGACATTGTTATTTTAAAAATCAAATACTCTTAAAAATCAACTCACAATCCTGACTTTTCAAAACATGTTTATTTAATAATTACAGCCTATTTCAAAAAGGTTAAAAATGTTTCCTTTGGGCACTTTATTTTACTAATGTTCATGTTTTAAATATTTTGGATTGCACCATATTGTAATACTGATAACTATTTCAGACTATTGAAAGTTAGTGTTCCTTTTCAAAAATTAGCCCTTTCCTTACGGGGTGGGGTAGCATGTATCCCAAGAATGAATATATATATATATGTGTGTGTGTGTGTGTGTGTGTGGGTGTATATCCCCTTAATGGCTGTTCTTACGAAGGGGATATGCAATTTCCCGCTCTAAAGAGGGAATTGGAAAAATGGGCCCCGTAAGTTAATGAATTTTAACATTTCAATAGTATCATGGCCTGTTGTTTGATCATGTATATTTCCTGGGGTTCATTTCTTTGTGAGGAATAGAATTCAAAATGGATCCCTTACATCTCCGGGATAGTCGTGAGAAGATTATTAGCGGTAGACAGAGAGACCCGGTATCATTTTCCAGTACTGACAGATGGTCGTTGCAGTGGCTCTGAAAAAGTTTGAAAAGAAGGAGTATAAACCGTTAATCAAACCAATGAAAAAGAAATAAAGGCTGAAATAGTAAAATATTGAACTGTTAGATACCTGAGGCTGGAAATATGACGCTGTCATTATTAACTGAGAATTATCAGCCCAAGTTTATAAACATTAATAAATTATAGTTTTGAATTTGATCTCCCCCACCCATTAAAAGTCTTAACAACAAACACTTACTTTACATGAAGTGTAAATAAGACTCACGTAGAGAAAGCTTTAAATAACAAGCTTCAAATAAATTTTGTGGGTAAGCCATGAAAATTGTCTTACCCACAAAATTTATAATTAAGATTGGCTTACCCACAAAATTTATAATGAAAATTGGCTTACCCACTTTCAGTATTTTAACTGGATTCCTGTAATTTTTTTCTAATCTAATACGAAGTGATACCTACCTATAGTTATAAATTTCTACCTTTATAAATACCTATAGTTATAAATCTCTTCAATTTATAACTATAGGTATTACAGAATACCCTCTAGCAGACAACACCCATGAAAGCACACAAACTGCAACTAACGCTATGAGTCCCCATCTCTTCGTATATAAACGATCTTATTTATTTATAAGCTCTGGATTGTCAATAAATTAGAAAAACAAAATTACGATTACGATTGCGATTACGATTAAAATTCAGGTCTTATTCTTATCAAATTTCGGAAAGGGAATGCGAGAAAATATAAAAAAGAAAAAAAATTGAAAGGTACGTATTAAAAGTTTATGACATGCACATTCCTTTGCCAGAGTACTAGTAATTCTATAATGTTAAGAGTTAATGCATCAACTGTGAAGAGAAAGATAAGTTCTATTTCCATTTTCTGGGGGAAAAAAGCATCCATTTCGTAACAAATTTCGAATACTATATGTTTCAAAATTGCATAAAAGGGGGAATGTTAGCTTACGGCAATTTCTGGCCTTCTATATATTTGTCAAAAAAAATTACTAGGATTAAAATGCAATCTTACATCGTATAAAGTATTTAGAGGTAAAAACTAAAAGCTCGCTGATCCTTGCGCGAGTTACTTCCGAAAAGAAAATGTAAACTGCATTTTCCTTTGA